>AYJT01055584.1:0-10849 GCA_001278415.1 Ocimum tenuiflorum | reverse complement strand
GTGCCACGTCGTCGCCGCCGCCGCTGCCGTTGCCGCCTCCTCCCACCCGTCGCCCCATGTAATTTAAATTGGTAATTTGTACTCAACCTACTTTTTCACTAAATGGCTATGCATTTATACTGGGTTTAACAATCATTGAACGTTATCGGATGTTTATATGATGGAAATTGCAAATTTTAGGTTTAAATTTTTAATTTGGTTTGATTTTTTAGATGATTCTCTACTAGGGTGTGAAATTATTAGATTCAATTTATTGCTTGTTCAATCTGCCTGACGACACAATGTGCTACAGTCACAAGCACTGAACCAAGCTCAGCTTTTAAGTCAGCTGTAGATTTTATTTATTTTGCCCACTTATATTACTAAGCTCGTTTTGCTTTCTAGTTTTTGTTTTAGGGATTGAAGGGTTTGAATTATGAGAAGCTGGAAGTTTTGTTTACGGGTACTTCGAATATTTGGATTTTTTACATATGGATTTCGAGATATTTGTAACATTATGTTTAGTTTGATTAAATGATTAGCAAAATTGAGTGAAAGTGAATATGGACTGAATCGAGTTAAGCATTTTTGTCGGTGCCTCATATTTGATTCCTGATACAATCATAGTTGATACTGTCTGGATTGTGTACATAAACCCGGTGCAAGTTTTACTACTTTGGCTGACAATGTTGTGCTTGCTTTCTAATGTTGTTTTATTGTTTGGATTAATCAAGTAGAAAAATTGTGATTGAACTGATCAGTCAGAGCTAAACAGACGCATAGAATAGAGTAAGAGGGAGAGGGGTGCAGCTCTGAATCAATAACAGGAGTGAAATGGCTGAGAAATTAGCTCCTGAAAAAAGCCACAGCTACATTCACAATGGTAAGAATTTTGAGTGCAGTAAATTATCAATGTATTCATGATGATGAACTTATGGAAATGTTGGTGTTTTAGGACAAAAGGTTTTCGACTGGGATCAAACGCTTGAAGAGGTGAATATGTACATAGAACTTCCACCTAACGTTCCGAAGAAGTTATTCCACTGTAAAATTGATTCCAAGCATGTTGAAGTTGGGATCAAAGGGAACCCACCATACCTTAATGTCTGTTTTTATGCTTGCTTTTTCTTTTATAATTTTTCCCTAAATCTGATGTTTATTAGCATATTAAGTCCTTGAGAATTGATTTTGTCTGATATTCTTCATTGATGAATCACAGCATGACCTTACCTTTCCCGTGAAGACGGATTGTTCATTTTGGACTCTTGGTATGTTCTCGTGCTTAATTGTTTTCTAATAACAAAATAATTTGATTCACTTTTCTCAAAATGCAATGTACAATTAGCTTATGTCATTGACTTAGCCGTTCCCCTTTGGGAAGCCGTGTGGTTTTGAGGAGTATAATTGTTTCATTGCTTCCTTATTTGTTCACATACTTTTGAGAAGTGTCTTCTTGGGGTAGTAATGCAGTAGGAAAAGAAAATATATACTTTAGGATCTCAAGTACTGTTGAATGCTAACTTTGTTAGTTAGAAATTTGCGCTCAATTAGATATGAAAATGGGTGTTACCTTATCTTCTTTCTGTTCTTATGCTTCTAGCCGTGCATTCCCCATATAAATAAAGAGTTCAAGATTCTTACTGAATTTTAGGACCTCTTGGAGGAAAATAACAGAATAAGCACTTAAGTATAATTGAAAATGGACCAACTACTGAAATCTGCAAAAAGTGACTATGATGTGTGGGCAAATTCATGTCTTTACATTTTCATTCAGGATCAAAATTGTTGCAATTTATGGAATGAAAGGATACGGGTCAGATTTATCCAAACAATTTGTTTTTGGTCAAATTTATTGCAAATGTTACACGTGAGCTTTAGTATACGCACAATGTCAATAAGCGATCAAATCTATCAACTGTGACCCACAATTATTTTTGTTTTGTGTAATTTGCAGAAGACAATATGATGCACATAACCTTGCAGAAGAGGGACAAAGGTCAGACATGGTCTTCTCCGATAATGGGTCAAGCCCAGTTGGATCCATATGCTGCAGATCTTGAACAGAAGCGTCTCATGCTTCAACGATTCCAGGAAGAGGTATGATAATCTTAATTCTTTAGCAAAAGGAGCCGAAGCTTAAGATTTTATATTTTTCTTGGTTGTATTAGTTAGGGGTCTACTTGATCTTTCTCTTAACCGAAAATGTATAGCTGTCTTGTTGATTGCTTCTTTTTGCTCTTGAATTAAAAACACAATAAACATTTGATTAAGGGGTGTGGAAAATTTCCACCAAGCAATTTACACTAGAGATACAACTGCATTACTTAAATGCCTGGGTGTAACCAGGGTATACAATATAAACTTGAATTATCGAATCTTGATTCTTAAATATACGGTTCTCACTTGTCATGTGTCAGTGCACGAGTTACCACCATTTTCGCATCTGAATTCTTACATTTTTGTGCAGAACCCGGGCTTCGACTTCTCCCAAGCTCAGTTTAGTGGGAACTGCCCCGACCCAAGGACCTTCATGGGTGGGATCCGTTCTGATTGATGAACTTTTTTGTATATACATCATCCTGTAATCAATCGGAATGTTGTCTTACCCTGTCAGCCTCATTGTTCTCGACCCCTTTAAGACTGGTATACTTTCAAGTATGTGTCCACTTACTGGATACTGGTTTAAGTTCATGATAAAATTCCCTCAAGTGTGGAAACTTATTATTGCAAATTTGATAAATTGTATCAGTTTGAGTGCCTCGTTGGGCGTTACTTTCACTTGATCTTGCTGTAATAGATGCTGTGCTTGCAATAAAATTATTGTATATTGTTCTGTTGTCATTATTGATATGTGCTAAATGTTGATTTACCAAATAGCACTTTGAATTTTTCGAAATTCAACCGGCAGAAATAACATTTGTGAGGAACTTTTCCCGAAATTTGATGATGACCCAATCGAGTTCCCTCGGATTTTAAGATGTCCAGAAGTTATTTTAAGTTGTAAGCAAGTTATCCACCTCGGGGTGCAGTGGTAAGCACCTTTTCTATGACCTTTAAGATCAAGAGTTCGAGTCTATGTATGGACATTAGGGTGTAAATTAATTAATGTTGTACTTAAGTTTAAAAAAAAAATTGTAAGCAAAGTTCAATTTATTTAATTTTCTGACAGAACCCGATTCTTTGAAATTACTCGCATGTACAAAAATCTTCAAATTTTGAAGATGGGTCTTTACTCTTTTTCATCATTTTTTCTTCAAACCCTACAAAACTAATGTGAATAACTGCAATCATGCCACGTCGGACCATGCAATAAAATTCTCACAAGTCCTTGCAATAAAATTCTCACAAGTCCTCGTATGTTCGAAAACAAACATCAGTTGATGTCATTATTTGTCTTTTGAGACATTGGTGTTATTATTCATTTCACATAACCATATACATATGTATATATAGAGTCGCATTATTGTGCACAAGGGTCTTGGCGTGATAAATGATGTAAGATCTCGTTCGTCCATGTAAAAAATAGACGCAGATCTGCGTGGTCACGTGTAACAATACGTAAATGCATTCTACATAATATGTAAATGCATTGTGGGGATAAAAAAGTCATATGCTATTAATTTTATCTACTGCACAATTGGTAAGTCCTGAAAATTATAAAATATGACTTATCACGCCAAATGCATTTATGTAAGCCTCAAAATGCATTCACATAAGTCTCCAAATGCATTTTTGTTCAAAATTATGTAATTTTTACAAATTCATGTTTTTCGTCTGATTTTTTTCAAGTAAACATATGTAATTAGGATTTCTGAAAAATCATGAAAATTCCTTTAATTTGATGTATGACACACGAAAATATAATTTAAATCGAATGAGATATATTACTTTTAAGTTTCATGAAACTTTAGAAAAGAGAGAAAAAGAAGATAGAGAAAACATAATGCACCAAAAATGTCCTTTAGCGTGTTTTTAAAGAGAGAGAATGCGTTGATGCGTCTTAATCTCGCCCGTTGGATTGAATAAATGAAGGGTCACAATCTTGCATCATTTATCACACCAACAAACTTTATTATATAAACACAAATATATATAGAGGTTTAATATGTCGCCCGACTAAAATAGGCACCTTTTGTGAGTACCAAGCCATATAATCACTTTTTTCCCATTTTTTCTTTTATTTTCCTAATCTCCCCTATTCCAAATAATCATCTCATCATTCCTAAAAATTGTGAACACGTTTCCATCTCCAGAAATTCATTTATTTATATTTTTCATTTATCAATGAAAAAAATGGGGAAAAAAATAAAAAATAAAGAAAAAATGAATTTCTAGAGAGGGAAATTGTGTTCACAATTTTTAGGAATAATGAAATGATTATTAGGAAGAGGGAAGATTAGGAAAAGAAAAGAAAAAATGGGAAAGAAAAAGTAATTACGTGGCTTGGTGCTAACAAGAGGTGCCTATTTTAGTCGGGCGGCATATCAAATCTCTCTCTCTCTATATATATATATAGGTATCACACCAATAAACTTTATTATATGAACACAAATATATATATATATATATATATAGGTAAAAAAAAATATTATTCAATATATTAGGTGCATAAGGACTTCCCATTTATCAAAAGAATAAATTTTGTCAATTCTTAAATCCAGTAAAATGAACATCCAAGCCTAAATACACACATTGTGAACCAAACCTAAATATATCAACCCTCTGAAAATTGTTCGACATGATATAAAGTTACCCTGAAATATCGAATTAACTTACAGCATCTGTTTTATCAGAATGCAGCAATCTTTGAGGGGGAAGAATTTTGACAAACAAAAATTCTCTTTGTAACGTACGATTTGCGACGAATCATCATTTCCTCTTGCGAGGAGTTGTATCATATGGCGGTAGAGGCACGCCAAAAACCCAATCGAGAACGTTGAGGTATTTCGATCGGAAGACCTCTCTCTCCATGGCATAACAGTGCATAATAATTGCTGTTGACATGCTAAATACCAAAACATCGGCTCTTTTGAAGTTCATTGAGCGAGGCAAGTATCCTACATCGGCCATGCATGTGAAGAAGCTCTCGATTGCTCGTGCAAGGCAGTACAGGGATATCTCAATTCTTCTGCTTTTTTTCTCAATTGCTAGAGCTAGACCGGTTGGAAACTGTTACAAATAAAATGCATAGTGAAGTAAGACAAAATCATCTTTCTCTAAATGTATGATTTTTCTATATCAACATGAAATAAATAAAGATGATTTGTTTACCGTTCCTATTGCCACCATGGGAATGTTGCATCTCTTCAAAATCCTAAACAGGGTGCATGTCCATATCCTGATTGGAAATATTTCAACATAACAATCAACAATGATATCACAAAAAATAAAATAAGCGAGTGGTCAAAATTCTTGAGTGGGTACTATCAATTATGCAATGAAAATTTTCTGATAGTCGATAAGTAAAGATTGTTTCCCCATTGGTCAGATGGAACAACTGTGTCACAACCCTTACTCCACAGTTCACACATTGAGGCATTCATCTGAAAACAGTACATGACATAAATTATAATCTTTCTATTCATGTCTTACCATGCAGATGAACAATACATTGAGAGAAACAAGCTCGACCTGGCAGTACCAAGAAGACCTTTCCATAAAATTGTGTGAGGTCTGAGAAAAAGTAAAAAGTATATCAGCAACAGTTCACAAAAGCACACATTCTTTAAGAACTGTATACAGAAGATTGATATACTGAAGAAGTTGCTAAGGGTTTAGGAAAAATGAAAATGATGATAGTATAATCAGGGATCAATTGCACCAATAAACCCACATTATCATCCAAGTAACAGCTTATACACTTCACGATACATCAGGCAGAAAGACAAAGGGAAGGGAAAGACATAAGAGTGATGCTTTAACTGCAAATATTGATAGTTGATACTACAGTATTGCCAACCTATCATCGAGTTCTCAGCTAAACGAACCAGACTCCGAACAGGATACATTCAATATCTGAATCTAAATTAGTCAATCAAAGGAGAGTTAATAATATCAACAAGAATTACCTTTTCAGAAGACCTTGACGATGCACAATCAGGGCAGGTATCAGATAGACAGGAAGATAAACTGGCACTGCCCTTTTATAGGCTTGAAGAAGAAAGGAAAAGAAATGTGACCCACATGCTTCGTTCCCATGGATAATCTGCACAAAACAAAAATATTTTACGTATTTCACTTAATTTGATAGACAAGTGTTTGCTGGGAAAAATAGTCATGTTTTGGTCAAAACATGTGAGCATTTTTCATGGGCAAAGACTAAGCAAATACTGTCTTATACTAAGAAATGGGAGTCAAATGATGGAATGCAAACTCAAAAAGGAAATTTCAGTAAGTTATCAGCAATCATGAATGCTAATATTGGCAGATGCAAAGAAGATTAACATCGAGAAGTTTTACTTGGATAAGAAATTATTTGAGCACCACATACCGAGCAAGGTATTTTCATTTGTGGATCTAGTTTGATGTCAACACCATTGGACTTGTAGAATCTCTCTATTGCTTCCAAATTTGTGAATGGTCGACCACATGCGATGTCTCTAACACCATTCAGGATAACAGAATCCTTTGCCCCGTGCTTATTCAAAAATGACTTATAAGATTGAGGCAAACTATCTTGCTTCAAAATGTAAGCTGACCTGAAAAAGAATACTCCCATGTCGTACTATCAGAAGTATATTCCTGCGACCAAGTATTCTGGACATATGAAGAGAAAAGTTCTAGCTTTGATAATTGGCACAAAAAACTTTAGGTTATTTGGATAATCAACATTGTCATGGCAGACCAACTGGAATGAAAACATTTTGGTTCTTTATGTGAGGGCCAACATCAAAAACTGAAAAAAATTCAGATAGTCATATACAACTGATCTACAAGCAAGATAGTACATATCTTATAATCCAGATTTGACTAAACAGGTTTACCCTACCAAGTTTCTACAAAAGCTTTAAACTTCTCTCGTCTCATTTTCTTGCAAAATTATTACAGTAAGGTTTTCAGCCAATTGATCCAATGAACTCTGCTTCAAAAGAGTACACATTCGCTTATTATATCTTCATCACCTTTGTAATTCACTAGCAAGTAGCAGCCTGAATCAATCCAAAGAATCAACTTTGCAGGTCAATTTTCATGTAGCAAAATTCCAACATAGGTAGCATATATCATTCATAGAAATCTGAGATTTCACCAGTTAATTGGGATTGACAATGAATGTATCCAGTTTTTCCTCGGTGATTAAGAAAATGATCAATCATAGTATATATAGATACATGTATAGAGAGACAGACAGAGAGCAAGGGATGTATATAAACAAAGCTAACAAACTTGACCTGAAAAACAAATTTTGGGTATGAAATAGAGCCTTACAGAATCTGCGAAGAAGAGAGGCACATAAGGAAAATATCTCCATGTGCCCATCTGAGAGGCTTACATATATGACCAAATCTCTTGCTTTTTATCCCACATCGTGAAGCCAAAACAGTGGCACGCATTAGAATGTATATAGCCAAGCTTGTATGTTGCGTGTTTAAGCCAGTAAGCAGCATTGACGGCCCTGCTATTGCACCTGCCAGCAAAGCTCTCCACTTTGCCGTCCTAAGCATTTAGGAAATTTCAACAACCAGAATGCCAATGAAGATGCATATTAAGTACGAGCAGTAATGGATAATAAACTGAAGCTACTTATTAAGTAGGACATATATAGCATTCAAATGAAAAGGTAATGAAGCTTAGAAAACCATGCCTTCTGTGGCCACCCAGAGCAGCAATAATCTCATCAACAGACACAAATGTTCCCGCAAACGTTCCGAGAAACAGTCCGTATCTTAATGTCTCTTTCAAAGCCAGGATTAAATCTGCACTAGCTGAAGTCATTTCTACTTTCCTGAAAAGTAAAACATGTTCCCAAATGTTGGTGAATATATAAGTTCCTCAGTTACTTTCACATCAAAACATTAATGACAATAACAGCGAAACTAGTATATTAAAAAAATTATGTGTTTTTCAATGTAGACATTATCCTTTTCCTTCTTTTATCATTAAGGAGAGCAAAAAACAGAATTTCATGAAATTTCAATCGCACACAGGTGCCATGCAGAAATTTTAATCAACTGCAGGGATTTCCGAGAATTATCCTATATGTACTTTTGTAATCGACTCTTTCAAATTGATCTCACACCAAATTTCAAGCTACCATTAGAACCACGTAGCTCTTAGATGTTTCATTGATTGCACCCAATATGCAAGATTTCAGAACTGTAACTATTACCTAATATAATCCATGGAGCAAATAAAACTTAATCGCCACTAGTGTTAGCTGAATATAATAGAAAGGCCAAAACAGAAATTCAGATCTAGAGATAACGAGAGAGAATTGACAATTACGAATAACAAGGTTCAAAAACATTACTTGGAAGAAGGAAGCAATTGCCGGCGGCGGAGGCGAGTGAGCAGGGCGAAAATGGCGAGACCCCCTTTAAGCCCAGCGCCGATGGCGAAACCTTTAACGGATGCTGTGTAGACTCGCCACAACTTGTTGTAGTCCTGAACCGGATAGGAGTCGAAACTCAGCAGAGAACACGAAGACGACGATGATGGCAGGCTCGAGTTTGAAGATCGCCGCCTGCAGCACTTGGCGCAGTCGTTGGCGCCGCACGTGCAATCTTCCACCGCATCGACGGGGCCAGATTTCACTAATCCATTAACGGAATCCGCCATCGCCGGCGGCGAACTCTCTTGGCCGGCCTAATTGAGAGAAAAATTGGGGATATCGAGCGGCGAGTGGGAAACTCACACGTAGATTAGTCAGTTGATCGTTATTTTGAACTCCTGCTTACTGTTTAGAGTTTATTTGGTTTATATTTCTCAATATCTTTTTAGTAGTGATGAATAGTGGAATATATTCTTATTTGTATTTTATAAATGGCAAATTCTACTAATGTGTGTGTATTTTATATATTTACTTTGTGTCAAGGCACGTGACTTTTTCGAAAAAAATTAAACAAATGGAGCGTCAAGGAGAAGATGATTATTATTAATTTGTAAATGCTTATATATTTAGAAGTGGTTCTGGAAACAATTAAGTTTGCCAAATTACTTATTCTGGCTGTACTATGATAAGAGAAAGTATTCAGCTTTATTCTAAATATATACACGTAGCACATGTTTATAAGAAGCAATTTCCTATTATCAGAAAATGGAGCTATTTATCGTAGATTAATAATTGAAAACAATAAATAAACTGAAATTTATGTGGTCCCTTAAAGATGGCTGGTTGCGTGTAAAAACATGCCTGCATGGATTTATTCGTGTAAAAATACTAAATATGAAGAGAAATAAGAACAAATATCATTCATCAAATTTTAACTATTTTTTAATATTTTCAGTTACATGTGATGGTTTTATATTCTGCACATGCAAGTTATCTGGTTTTCATATGCAAACAAAAATATTAAATTTCAGTCATTTGTTTATAAAATTGATGGCATAAATTTGTTCTTACATTAGAGTGTTTGTCACGCCCTCGATACCCTCGAACTCATCTACAGTCATGACTTTTATATAATCCGTAGAATAATAGATAGAATCGATTGAAACAACTTCTGTTCCCTTATACTCATCAACGGTGACAATCTCCACTCTATGGTAACCCATTAATTTAGATAAAATAGAGGAAAATAAGGAGGAGAATTAGTAAGGAAGAAGGGGGAGGGTAGAAGAGAGAGAGAGAACTTGAGAGAGAAGAGATTTTTGATTTAATTATTTTTTATCTCACTTTCTATGATATTCTAGCTTATATACTAGGAAAAACCCCAATGAAACATAAAACAAGGCCTAAACAATATGGGCTATCAACAACAAAATAAACATAGTCCATTATTATAATACTAATAATTATAATTAAGAAATTTCTGCCCCGCTCTCACCTATGACTCGATTCCGCACCTCGTAGTACCCGTGTCCATAACAATACTCCTCCCTTGAAAGAGTCGTGTCCTCACGACTCAAATATAACGGAGATCGATAAAATAGTTCACCCAACTGCAATCCACAATGCAATTTCCTTTTTTCCACTAGTGCTCTTTTCCCACAATAACAAAGCTGATAAGAGCACTTGCTGATATGTTTGATTTGTTTGTGTTTGCTGAAACTTCCTTTCTTAGTCCATGCAAACTTATCAATGATAAAAGCATAGAGCATGTGGCCAAGACAATCAATATGAGAAAAATAATCCTGAAGAAGTCAATTTTGTAGGATATTGAGTGGAGAAAATTCAGCAAATAATGCGCATGACTCAACATAGCATATCCTTCCTCCTTGGTGGCCAATACGAATTTCTAGTCATCACAATTATTCCATTTACTCACCGCATACCGATCAATGGCATTAATCATAATCAGGACTTCAAATCCCTTCTTCGGCTTTTCAAGGAAGTAGGAATTCTCAACAGCCTTTCTGCTCTCACCAGTAATTATATCATTCTGCCCTTCCTTCATCCTTGTCACATAATCCTTCAAGCTGGTTATTTCATCACCACTCTTGGTCAGATGGTACCTGAGCAACTCTGCAATTTTTCTCTTGTTTTGAGAATCCTCATGAATTCCAAGCTTCAGGTTCTTTGAGAAAGCCTTGTAAAATTTGTTTTAGTCCTCCCTGTTTTCGGCAATCTCAAAGAAAAAAGCTCAATGCACTTCTTCTCCAGGTTCTCGCGAATAACTCTCAGAATCTTATTTTGTCGCAACATCTCACGTGAAATGTTAAGAGGAAAATCCTCAGAGTCCACAATACCTTTGACAAAGCTTAGATATTCTGG
>AYJT01055574.1:0-10109 GCA_001278415.1 Ocimum tenuiflorum | reverse complement strand
ACGATTTGACGTGAAGAGAGAGATTTGACCGGATCCGACGCAGTTCCGAATTTATTTAATGTTTCTTATAACGGTTATAATTAGGGTTTAGTTAAATCGTCGGTTCCGACGCAGTTCCGACGAGGTGCCCTTTTTTATTTCTTAATTTTCGAATGGTTATAATCGATTTTAACACAGTTCCACCACTCCCGAAAATATTTCAAATTTTAAATTATTTTTTATTATTTTTTTAAAAATCAGTTCTGACGAGAATCTTCGGTTCTGACACGGTTCCATTACCTGTTCCGACGCCACGTGTATTTTTTTGGGTTTTCTTTATTCATTTAATCCCACATATTTTAGATTTTTTTTTTACGATTTAAACACGATTTTAACACCGTTTTCTGGTTTAAACACGCGGTTTAGACAAATTAAATGCCAATCATTGCTAGATTTTTAACAACTAAGTACGAATTTTAACAGAATTAGTCAGATAATTTCAGAAAAATAAGGGCAAAAACGTCAATTGACTATATTGTGAATGTTTTATAATAAGTGGCTATTTTTGCTTTTAAGTTTACATAAGTGGCTATTTTGGAAAGAGCCCCTATAATTAATCTACATTTAGATTAGATTAAGGGATATATTCAATAATATGTCATAGATGAGAGCAAAATTAACTATTTATCCCAATAGTTAATATCTACTACAAGGATGGATACATACTTTTATTTATTTATTCAGTTGATGAACAAATAATTTGATATTCATGTATCAATTTGAAAAAAGAAATATTTTAATCTACAAATCAAACTATGGGAAACTCTTGCAATGTAAAAAATTCCTTTAGGAAAAATTAACATTCACCTTTAATTTATATATCTTTGAGGTATTTATTTTAAATATAAAAAATATTTGGTGGTGGGGTTGTCGGACTCATAACCCAACTCTCAAATATAGCTAAATTTGTCCAACTTCATTAGATTCAAATCCGCTCCATCACCTCTCAAAATTCTTTATGCTATTTGTCATCCCCTACACTTAAACCCCACGTACTGCCAATTTTATTTACTCAATCAATTGCTCTCTCGTAAAAATCGAGCTACAGAAAAAGGAGATGGAGGCGGGCTACAATCCTCGAACCGTTGAAGAAGTTTTTAGGGATTTTAAGGGCAGAAGGGCTGGACTCATCAAAGCCCTCACCACAGGTTTCTCTGTCTTATCTGTTTTAATTTTCGGAAACTTAATTTCTTTTCTATCCAGGTTTTTTGTCTGCGAATAATTTGCTTGCTGTTGTCAGGTGTTGCCATTTTGTTTTCATTCATTCTGTTTTTTGGTCGACTTGTTTTGATGTGTGCTTTGGTCTGCAGATGTTGAAGAATTTTACCAGCGTTGTGATCCTGGTAAGGTTTTTGTTTTAGTTAATTTTGGGAGTATTTTAATTACTCTGTTTCATGTTCGTATGCGAGTTGTATTTTGAAAACGACTTTCCGTTTCGTGAATCTGTGCAGCGATAATGTGGTGTGTAGTTAACTTGACGTGGATTAGTGTTACTCTAGATTTTGATTTGTGGTCCGGGTGAATTTTTTAATTTATATCGGTGAATTCGTTGCTTCTGTTTGAACGGATTTTCTTTTAATATAGAATTTAGGGATTGCATGCAGCCTGGCTGTCTCCTTGTCACATAAAGCTGAGTCAATATGGATGACTAATTTGTGTAAAGTGGTTATGTTTAGAGAGTCTGTCCTCGACCACTAGCGTGATTTTGTATCCTGTATACTTTGGAAGACTGGTGATGAATCTAGAGAGATGTATTCCATCAGTAGGTGCTAATTAGATGCAATAGGTGCGGGTTTTAATCAATTGCTAGAAGATGACACCAAATTTTGTTTGCCTGTAACAATTACTGGAAATTTTGACATACTACGTAGCTCTCTTATTCTTTCCTTTCCAATAAAGATTTCCAGTCAATCTCATTTAAGTTCTTAGGTAACCCAAGTAATCTCCACTTTGAATATAATGGAACACTACCCATGACAAAGCTTCTGCTATCCTACTATCCTTTTGAGCATATTAATGATTTGAATCTGAATTTTTTAACAATGTATAATTGTTCACTAGCTATATTTATGCATTGGTCCCATAAGTAGTAGATCTTTCTAATGTATCAGATGCTTCAGCTGTATATTGGGTCCAATGAAAGTTGTTGTCTTTTGAATGATTTGCTGCAAGTGAGGATGAACTTTCTGTAATAACCCGTCAAACCCAAAATTCCGTGAAATCCTTCAATATTTTCTTGTTCCGGATGCTTCATTTCACTTTTGTTGGTTCGACTGCAACGCCTTAATTTGAAATCACATGTCCCAACTACTCTACTAGTCATCTTCCCAAATTGCATACTTATTAGCCCCAAATTGTTGGTTTTTAGTACCTGCACCATTTGTCCTATGTAATAAATGAAACTTCCAGTCTGCACTATATCCTAAAATGCCAAGAGGAACACCAAAACAATTTTTCTGTAGGAAGGGACTGAAATTGGCCCATTTTCAAAAATACCCAGAGCATGGGTGAAGCCAAGGGCATTACTAACATGCCATATATGTTTTTCTCCTTTATTTTGCCTTGAAATTTCACCAATCCATCAGCATAATGTAATGCAATAGGTTTTTATTTCTAATCTACTCGTTCATAAACTGTCTCCAACCAAGTACCCCTAAAATGTCATCCATGTCTCCAGGATCCAATGCTTGTTCATCTAGAATGATAACAATCCCGTATAACTGCATAACCAAACCTATCCGTTTTGTCACCTCACGACCATCATAAACTATCTTCCGAATTAATCTTTCTTGTAGAATCAACTTTTAATGCAAAGGCTAAAGTGATGTTGAAATGAAATTATGGGGAGCATGATTTTCAAGCAACACTAACATGGGGGCCCCTTTAAGTCTCCCATCCAACATTATGGTTTGGACCTCTGGAATATCATTCTGTAAATTGCAAACATTCCTGAAGATGCTCTCCAGAACTTCCTTCTCATTATTTCCATCTACTTCCATAACTATTGCTTCACAATGTGAGCTTTCTTGTTCAATTATTTTGTTACCTCCCGAGATTACCTATCTTGGTTCTCTAATACTCAATGATATGAGCAATATTTTTTTTTCTGCATATGAAAATAACCCCTTTGTTTCTCTTTCCATTAGTTCGTGATAAGTTAATTGATGCATATTTTGTCCTTTTTCACTGTATTCATTTGATCACTGCTATCCCTCTTCATTAAACAGAAATATGTCATTCCATCTCATTCATTGCCATTTGGAAATCAGGGTTGTTACCAAAGCAGTTTCAATGTCCTGAAGAACTGAAAATATTCTATTAAAAACAGAAACCACACAGAATAGATTTGGTGACTCGTATTCTAATGCATTGCCTGGCACCAATCAGTTTTACTTATGCGATTTCTACTGACCTCTAAAAACAGAGAGCCTTCATGCCTCAGCCTTGTGTTAACATTACAGATAGATGGCTTGGTAGAAACATGAGTCAATGGTTGTTGATTCCCATCACTATCGAGCATTGAAATTTGTATTCATGGCGTTCGTAACCTAGTTTTGTGGAATATGCTACATGTGATATGTTTGCTGCTTAGTTCCTTTTTCATTTTGTCAAAAATTCACACTGTAGAAATTGTGTGTATACCCGCTTTCTTGTCTTAATGCATGCTTTATGCAGTTAATTTAATCTATGTGATGCTTTCCATTTCAAGAAAAGGAGAATTTGTGCTTGTACGGATTTCCTAGTGAGCAATGGGAGGTGAATTTACCTGCTGAAGAAGTGCCTCCGGAACTTCCTGAGCCTGCCTTAGGCATCAACTTTGCTCGGGATGGGATGCAAGAAAAGGACTGGTTATCTCTAGTTGCTGTCCACAGTGATGCATGGTTACTGGCTGTTTCCTTCTACTTTGGTGCTAGATTTGGATTTGATAAAGCTGACAGGTGCCCCCTTGTATCTCCTTTGGTATTCTCATTATGATCTTATTTAAGTTGTAGGTCACTTCTAAAATGTTTTGAACTAAAGGCATTTATGGTGTTTCGTATCTTTTATTCAAGTTTTTGTGCCATATATTTTTCACTTTTTCTCTGAGGTAGGGTCTTCAAAGTGTGAAGATCACCTTTTTATAGAAACCTCGACTATGGAAAAAGTTGTGGTTCTGTTGTGTTATTTTTTTTAGAGAATTGGTTGACATGGGCATGGTGTTCATAAACTGCTTGAATACTTTTGTCCAGTTTTATACTTATACGATGGACTCCTATTGCATGTTGCAGGAAGCGGCTTTTCAGCATGATCAATGATCTTCCTACTGTGTTTGAAGTTGTGACAGGTGCTGCTGATAAACAACATAAAGAAAAATCTTCAGTCTCAAACCACAGTAGCAACAAATCGAAGTCAAACTCCAAATCGGTAGGGAAAAATTTCTAAATACTATATGTTTTTGCTGCAACATCTTTCCTTCATCCATCCTTACCTATCACCCTCAGCATGCATTGAATTGTGGCCTCTTTGTACACAGGGACTTGGTCAATTTACATTTTGTGGCTTTATTATGTCTTAAGATCTTATTTCTTGGCACACATGTTTGTTTTAAAGTACTTAACAAGAATGTATAGAAATTATTTACTCTAGTTCTTGGAGTTGTACCACCACTCGTTCTTAACTTCTGAGCGGTAATACCAATTTTCCTCTTCTGTTGACAGCGAGCACCTGAGACTCGGCCAAAGTTTTCAAAGGCACAGCCGAAAGATGAAGATGATGGTTTGGATGAGGAAGATGAGGAGGATGAGGATGAGGATGAGCACGGGGAGACATTATGTGGTGCCTGTGGAGAGAACTATGCATCGGATGAATTCTGGATTTGCTGTGACATATGTGAGAAATGGTTTCATGGGACGTGTGTGAAGATCACTCCTGCAAGAGCTGAGCATATCAAGCAGTACAAGTGTCCTACTTGCAGCAACAAAAGAGCTCGCCCGTAGTCTAGAACACATAATCTTCTATCCCTGTACTCGTCGAAGACTGCCTGTGTGTGGTTCTATTTGATCCATCCTTGGCCTAACCTGTGAGTGTGCACTTTCGGATTTGGGGAGTTTTTCGTGGTATAGTGCTATTATTTGTTGTAGACTTAGAAGTAGTTGTCCCTGTTCTGAGGAACTATTCTTGTTACTCGTTTAAATAGAATTCTAGTCATTTATTGTCCGATGAAATATTTCCATCTTTTCGGTGTTTCTTGAGTTGCTTATTTGAAATGGCATGATCTTTAAGTATTTATCGTTGGATGCAGAATATTCTTCTTACAAGGTTGTGTTTGTGGAACTGCTTTATTCAAAAGCCCAAAATATGCATTGTGATTCAAATCCACTTCCAAGTAACAAATTACCATCGCCCCTTAGTTTGTGTTTGATTGAAAATAAAAATGACAAACAAATTTGTGGAAATTTATTCCATACAATTGTATCCTCCCATGTTAGAACCGGCCAAATTAGCTTGTGTTTCTCTTTAAATCATCAAAATCTTTGAAAACAAAAAAAAAAAGAACATAATTCTTCCGGTTTGCTAAAATACATGATAACAATCTCTTTTGTCGAACTTTTCATCATGAAATATTGTAAAAGAAATAACAAAGATAAGCAACTCAGAAGCCTAAGATGCAGGCACTGGGGACTACCCCAATAGCCAAGTGTGGCTCAAACTACTTGGAAGAAGCTTCTTGGAGTCACCAATTCGAAGTGACTATTCAATATTGTGGTAGTACGTCAATAACATAATTTTGGATGATACATAATTTAATTTGGGAATATTAAATATCTAAATGATTTATGCTGTCTAATGGGGAGACTATTTTATATTTAAAGAAAAAAGGGGGAAGCCTAATAATTTAAAATCTATAATTCATGAAAATTGATTTATTAAAATATATGAAATAGAGAATGTTTGGTTGTGGGCTTGTCGGACTCATCACACAAGTCTAAAATATAGTTAAACCCGTCCATCTTCATTAGATTCAAATCCGCTCCATCATCTCTCTCAAAAATTCTTTCTACTATTTATTTAAACCCCCCACCCCACCCACGGACATTTTTGTTGCCGCGTTTCTCCATTTTTTCTTCTGTTGTAAATTTCAGCTCAAATGGAGGCAGGCTACAATCCTCGAACTGTTGAAGAAGTTTTTAGGGATTTTAAGGGCAGGAGAGCTGGACTCATCAAAGCCCTCACCACAGGTTTCTCCGTCTTCTTTCTCCAACTTTTTCCGAAATTGAGTTTTTTCTTTTTTCTTCCCGGTTACGAAATAATTGTCTTTGCTGTTTTCAGGTGTTTGCATTTTGTTGTCTTTCATTCTATTTTTGGTTGATTTGTTTTGACATGTGTACCTTTTTTTTTGTTTTGCAGATGTAGAAGAGTTTTACCAGCAGTGTGATCCTGGTAGGGTTTTTGTTTTGTTTTAGTTTTTCTAAATAAGTTGTCGGAGCATTTTGATTGGTGGTGTCTTTTGGAAACGACTTCAATTTGGCAAAATTTGTGCGGAAAGATCATGGTGTTAATTTGGCGTGGGTTAGTGTTTGTTTGAATCACTACGGTTGAACTTTTATTGATGTATATCGGCGTATTCTTTGCACCTGTTTGAACATTTTTTCAATTAAATAAATATTGGCATAAGTTTCCCGTTTTGAAGATTAGTTTTTATTTTAATGCATCTGCAAATGTGATTTTGAGATAACGGGCAATGACATTGGGAGTGATTTACTAGGTGGAGACCATCATTGGTGGAACTGCAGTTTCATCCCCCACTGAAATGGAACATTCCAGATTTTTACTCATATTGAGCTACAAATTTTGTTTGACTGGAAGTATGTGGACATATGATTCAACAATTTGGTCATGAATTTTAGAATTTTGTGTGTGTGTGAGAGAGAGTGCATTGTTTTTATTTGTTTTGATTTTTTAGTGCTTATGGCAATTATATATTTTAACTATGATGTTTACAGTTATATAATGAGCATGGCGGATAGAATGTCAAGTGGGTACTTTGAGAACTTCAAACCATTGTACACGACTGTTGTGAAGATCATAGATGAACATGTGTTGTTAATAACAGAAAAGTACGCAATAGATCATTTAATTTGCTGTCACATACACTGACTTCTGCCGACAGGATGTATTCTCTGTTCAAACAGCACAGACAAATAGATAATAGTCATTCATAATTATTCATGTTTCATGACTTTTGTGAAGCAGTTATTAATTACTTATACACAACTGCTACCAATTTAATTCAGGTAGTCTCTATATATCATTCCTAAGTGTCTAATACATACTAACTATCCAAATAGGTAGTCTGTCAGAAGCATGAGCCGATGGCCCTTGTTTCCTACCATTTTCTCCACCCGAAGAATTGGCCCTGCTCCCCAATGCTGAATTTATTAAATTGACCTTTCAAAAAAAAAAAAAATTCTTCCAACAATGTACCTTCAGCTGGAAGTCATTTCCATTGCACCGGAAATTGCTTCATTGTTTTACCTCCTTTGGTAACTCGACTATTTCGATTCTCTGTGTTGCAACTATCATCAGGCCCTCAGTTGTATACTGCATACTGTAGTATACAACTGAGTTGGCAGTAAGCAGTTGTGGAGTAGTTTGGTGCACCCTTGCTGTGAGTGGCAGCTGCAACTGTAGGATACTGCTCCTTATTTTACAGAAGTTTGAAACAATCATAGTAACGAGGTGTCATTTCCTAGCTGATTTGCATAGCAACCGATTGTTGTCTATTGCAACACATGTTTTTCTTTGGCTTAGTAGGTGCTACTATTAAAAAAGTTTCAGTATCTTGGAAAACTGAAATTATTATATAAAAGTATAACTGTTTTCCTGCCGCATAGTCCCTACACAAGATATTTTTTGTCCAAACTTACGAATGACAACAAAGACTGCATTGCACTTTCATCTATCTCTTTATGTCTAATGCATAACTGCCACAAGCATGACTTCTACCAACTTTTATCATAACTTAATAACTTCTGATGTCTTTCATGCCACAGACTTGAACGCTTTCCAAATAGATGGCCTGGCAGAAACATCAAGCTGGGGCTATTGATTCCCATCTTTATTGAGTTGAAAACCGTATTTTTGCTATTCAGTTACTTTTTCATTGTTTTATATGCTACACATGACATTTTTCTTTTTGATTTTTGTAAAAGATTTACATGGTAGAAATTGATTGTGCGCCTTGTTCAATTAATAGTAATTACACGGTGGTTTCCTTGTGCAGAAAAGGAAAATTTGTGCCTGTACGGATTTCCTAGTGAGCAATGGGAGGTCAATTTACCTGCTGAGGAAGTACCACCGGAACTCCCTGAGCCTGCATTGGGCATCAATTTTGCTAGGGATGGGATGCAAGAAAAGGACTGGTTATCTCTAGTTGCTGTCCACAGTGATGCGTGGTTGCTTGCTGTTTCCTTCTACTTTGGAGCCAGATTTGGATTTGATAAAGCTGACAGGTGCCCCATTTTATCTTTTGGGTAGTCCTTAATGTAATCTTTATAAGTCATGTTATGAGCTCTAGGTCACTGCTAAAATATTTTGGACTCCAAGCATCAATGGTTATTCCCTTCTTTTCTTCAAGTTTCTGTGACGTGTGTTTTTTCTTTTGGGTTAAGACTTTAAAGGCGTGAAGATAACCCTTTACAACTGTTGGTTGTGTTTTATTTCTTGGTCTTAGAGGATTGTTGGGATAGTCACTATTTTCATAATTTGCTTGATTTATTTCCCAAATCTGTACTCATATGATGAACTCCTCTTGGTGGTGCAGGAAGAGACTTTTCAGCATGATCAATGATCTACCTACTGTGTTCGAAGTTGTTACAGGTGCTGCCAAAAAACAGCAGAAAGAAAAGTCTCTAGTCTCAAACCATAGTAGCAACAAATCGAAATCAAACTCCAAATCGGTAGGGAAAAATCTCTCAGAAGCATTATTCTGTATGCAGTAACATCTCCCCTTCGTCCATCCCTTACCTTAACCAACACGTATTGAAGTTTGTCCTTTTTAAGATCACATTTCCTGACATACATGTTTTTTCGACAGCGAGCACATGAGACTCTGCCGAAGCTTTCAAAGCCACAACCAAAAGATGAAGATGATGGATTAGATGAGGAAGATGAAGATGAGCATGGGGAGACATTATGCGGCGCTTGTGGAGAGAACTATGCATCTGATGAATTCTGGATTTGCTGCGACATTTGCGAGAAATGGTTTCATGGAAAATGCGTCAAAATCACTCCTGCTAGAGCCGAGCATATCAAGCAGTACAAGTGCCCTGCGTGCAGCAACAAAAGAGCTCGCACGTAGCCTACAACTCAAAATCTTTTTATCTCTGTACTGGTTGAAGACCCTTTGCGCGTTTCGTCGATTAAATCCATCATTGTTCTAAGCATCAAAGCCTAACCTGTGAATGTGCAACTTTCCTTTTTGGTATAGTATCATTATTTGTTGTAGGCTTTATGGAACTATTCTTGTTTCTGTTTTATAAGAGGATTCGAGCCCAAACTTGTTTCTTATGATCTTATCTTGAGTTTGTTATTGATGTAGATTTCATCCTCTCTACTTGCAGGTAAAATTTATGTGGCATTTTTGCTGCCTTCAACTGTGATTGCCCTTTGCTTCACCTCGAATGCTCAGAACGTCAAATACCATCCATACCCATCCCGTGTTTTGGGGCCAACAAATCTAGTCTTATATCCATAAAAAACATCAAACTTAGTATGAGACTTATAATCTGATCAAAATAAATAAATAAAATGGTGAGGAAGGGGGGAGAAAAGGTATTGTAACAAAAGAGATTTAAAAGTTGAACAGAGTTGATGAATCTTATCATAATCTTGAATCATTCATCATTGTTTGAGAACTCTCCGTGCACAGTAGGCTAGATATCTAACAAACAACGCATTTCGTTTTATGAGGAAAATTTTTAAGTTTAGTTCTGCTGCAACCAGCAAAACACACGACGTGGTCTGGTAAGGAGTTGTAGAGAAGATCAAGGAGCAACTCATTTCAAAGATTGTTTTAGTGATTCAAATTC
>AYJT01055570.1:0-31952 GCA_001278415.1 Ocimum tenuiflorum | reverse complement strand
AAAAAAAAAAAAAGAGGAAAGCTCACCTACCACAGGTGGGAATGGTTATCCATAGGTAACTGACGTGTCAAATATTATCCAGAATCTCCACCTAGGAAATACTCACGTGCGCTTTGTACAAATCGAATATATTCTGTTCTTTTAGAAAACTTGGATTCTGTTTTGTCGATATAGAAATTAAATTACAATAAAATAATTCAAGATTCTGTTGAATTTCCCCCCTTTATATAAAATGATTCCAATGTATATACATCTTTCATGTTGTTTTATAAAAAAACTATACAAAGGGATATTATCACGACCTCATAAAATCCTAATTGTGAACATAAAAATAATTCTTGATCTATTTCCTCATCTTCATGTACAAAAACCAGCCTTAGTGTCAGTCCTTTGAGTACTGCATCAGCTCAAACCACTGGAAGAACAAGCGATGATAAAAAATTAATGTGTGTTTCCACACGCACAAAACACAATGAAAATAGCAATAACTAGAAAATTTGTAAACATACTTGTCTCAACAGATCTGCGAGCATACGAGGAAGGGCTTCGATGTTCTTGAGAACTGCATAGTACGGGAAAGGGAAGGAGTCGATGTATTTGGATAGCTCGATCCCTGCTCCCTCAGCAGTTACTTCCTGCAGGAATGAGCATTGATCATGATCACATAGTATTTTGATTTATTTATATTGAAAGAACAACGGATTTAAACAAATGGAAATTGTGGTTTACCGTCCAATTCATGATCGTATTGGTCGGGTCAAGAATCAAGAACGCAACCATGCGTTTGGTGCTCAAGATATCTCTCACGCGCCGCTTCAATTTTTCCTGATTCAAGAAATATAATTCAGCATCGAGAGTGGGTTGGTGACTAGAATGTGATGTGAATGAAGAAGCTATGTAGACAAAAGTACCTTCTCAGTGAAACGGCCATCGGCTATTATCAGAACGAGCTGCTGGAGGGGGTTGTGGCCGGATGGTAATCGGGCCTGCATCACTGCAGTGTCCAGAATATTGTTCAAATACATCATTAGATCAACCATCGGAAGGTCTACTATCGTGTTTTCTTGCTTAAAGGTGAAGCTTGAAATCATCTGTGCACCAAACAGAACCAACACATATCATCAATGTATATGTTAATATTGTTGAACGAAATACCTTTTGAGCAGAGCAGTTTTAAAAAAAAGAACATATATGGAGATGCTACCTTGATTCCAGCTTCAGGAGTGAAAGGTTGGTCGAAATCATGCAGTAATCTGATGTTGCCCTGCTTACCAAAGCTCGCTACGGCCAAATTCCCAACTTCCAGTTGGGACATGGCACGGCACACTGTTACGAGTGCTTCCATTGCAAAGCTTCCACAAAGGCCTTCAGACATACTGCTAGAATCATCCACTGCGATTACGACTTGGTAATCACGTTTGCTTGGCTTGGTCCGCCTCAGCCATATCTTGTCTTTCCGATAATGGCTGGCAACATACGGAATCACCTGTGGACAAGAGAAGTATGAATAACGATTTTTTCAACCATAGGTGGATAATCGAAAATGAAAATGACATAGGTGGTGTACCTTTTTCATATTAATCCTTTTACCAGTCCTGTAATCACCTTGGAGCTTGCTAGCCAAAGTAGGCTCCATGACCAGACGCAATTGTTCAGCTAGCTCCTGCGACAGTCTCGTTGAGCGAGATTCGTATTTTCTCCAAAGAGCAGCAGCATCATTCCTTGTGTCGGCAGACGGCTCAAACTTGTCACCTTTACCTAACTCATCATCTTTCACTGATAATGTGCTGAACTGATCTCTGTCTTCACTCATGTACGACTTCTTTACAGATACCAGATTCTCCGGCAAGGAAGTAACATCTTGAATATAATCATCATCGATATCCATAGATTCTCCATTCTCCTGCTTCATATCTGATGTTCCTTGCCTGCTAACATCCTTTGCAGGATTAAGACCAGAGTTTACAATTGGATTTGTTTCAGATGCCCTCTTTTCAATCTCAACTTCAGCTGCAGGATCCTTCATATCAGTGCTTCCTACATCCATTTCTGTTTCATTCTGGGTGATATCACCCTTCACTTGCTCAGCTGTTGCAGGCCCAAGTGCTTGAGCCGAACCCTCCTTAAACTCGGCAGTGTAGCCATACTCATCTGCATCTTCCACCATATTATCAGAATTGTCTACTTGGTCCTGAAGGTCAACAGAAACTTTGACTCTCTCTTTCCACTCAGCAAGAGCATCACCAATGCTTCGAAAGGGATTTGGTTGAGTTTTCTGAATGTGAGACTGCGTCTCAGTTAATGAAGATTGTGATTGCTCGTTGCTCAATTGTTCGCCATTTGTAGAGTCCGCAATCCTGACTTCAAGCTCTGAGGCATTAGGTTGTCCATTTGCAGGAGCAAGGTTGTTTTTCAGTTCGCTGGAATCCAAAGATTTTTTATCTGCAGCAGCATCTCCACGATCAGCTGTAGCAGCAAAATCTTCCACAGATTGTCCAGCAGATTGAGCAGCGTTATCATCAGGAGCAGATTGCATCTCAGCATCCGTATCGATATCTTTCTCTGGGACACTCCCTTCAACGTTCACTGTTTCACCATTATCTATGGAGTTATCAGCATCAACCTCTTCAAGAAATTCTTCAACCTGTTCTTCATTCTTCATATCAGAATCATTTAGATCATCTGATTCACCATCTTCCCCTGGTTCATTAATGTCGTCCATTTCATCTGTGCGAGTTTCCTCTTCAGGCGTCTGCACAGGGACATCAGGATTTATCCCAGAAGGATCAGTATATGCATCATCCTTGTCTACCTTCATATCATCTTCACCCTCAAAACCTTCTTCATTTTTCTCTTCCACATTATGTTCATCCGCTTCTTTTGCATCAAAATCATCACCATCTGCTTTCACAGCATCAGAATCAACCTTGGCTCGAAGCTCTTCATCATGGGAAGATTGATCTTTCACCGACGGACCCTCTTCATACTTCTCATTTTCGCTGCGACCCTTGTCATCGTTGGTGTCACCAAGTTTCTCATCAACTATGTCACTCTTATCGCCCACTTCTCCCATGACGGATTCTATATTTTCATCCTCCTGGTTATCATCATTTTCTGAATCCTCACTTACACTGCATGTCTCACCATCAAAGTCCTGTTCCATCTCTATTCCTCTCTCATTTTTACTTGGTATGTGAGATTCATCATTACGCTCTTCATTAGGCTTCAGAAAACAAAAGCACAATATTAAGGTTGTATTGTGAAATGAAAACTGTAGAAAGAACAACGTTTGTATCCATATACCTTATCAGCACCCAGCAGCTGATCTTCATCTTCTATTTGATCACTAACATCATTCACGCCTGTACCCTCGCTCATACCAGTTCCACTTGCATCTTTAGTCACCTCATTCCCACTATCGTTTTCCTGCTCCTCGACAGTACCAAAACCTTTGGAGAACAACGAAGCGAGAACATTTGCAAGCCCATAAGTAATTTTAGATACCTGCGTGGAACAACAACAAAGATCAGAAATCTCTCTCGCTATATAAAGTTATGATTCGATCATTTTATTAATTACTTTTCGGAGAAAATACAAGTGCAAAACTTACCATACTGTGCATGACTAGAAAATCCTGCAGAAGTCTATCACCAAATCCCAGTATCATATCCAAAAGGACATGCAGTTGCCTCAACTTTGTGCAAATAGAACGCATACGGGAACTTTTTTCTCCGGGATAGCTGAGGAGTTCTCCCTAAGGAAGTGCAGGAAAAAACATATAAGCAGAATGATGAATTCACAAAATTTGGAAAATAAATAAAGCCAATAAATGTGTGAACTTACAGCATGCTGAATGGTTCTGGATACATCCTCACATATTGGGTCTAACTGCAGATGTTCTATGTCCTTTTCAAACATGATCTTCCACTCCATCATATTTGTTGGTGATTCCCCAGTTGAAGCAGAATCATAAATTGGAGAACCAGTGCTCTGAAGTATACTAAGGATGTGGTTATATGTTTGTGAAAAGGCATCATCAAAAGCAGATTCAAGTTCATTTATATCCTTTTCACCATTAACATCTGCAAGGTCTGATAAATCTCTTGCTTGAGAAGACATATACAACTCCTCAGTATGATGAGCCTGCAAAGCAATGCAGCAGCTCGTATTGGACCTTTATTATTTGTACACTGGAGTACATTTTATAATTTTATACTAGAAGAATAAAACTCATATGTACCTTTTCCAATAATTCTTGAAAGTGCCCCAGAAGAACTTTAACGGAACCGTGCCCATTGAAAGATGAGAGTTTCTTCTCGAAAGTTTTAATCAATTCCAGGTTAACTTTCACCTGCTCTTCCATTTCTCTTGTAACACCATAGGGATGCAAAACAATACCTCCCAAATTGATATCTTGACAACTTCCAAGAAGATGTTCATCCAGTTTATTCTGTTGGTATTGGAAGAGAGTAAGAACATGGAAACCACAAACCATATTGATTGAAAAATGACTGCTAACGAGTACCTTAGATTTCTGAAAGTCAGGAAGGAACTTTTGGATGAATACTCGAATCTTTTCTGCTTCATCTTTGACAACAGAACAAGCATCCAGGTGATTGTTAACAACTGTCTGTAGCAGCAAGTGTTCTTCATATAGCAAGGAGCAGAAACCATCAAAGATTTGCTGCAAATTTTTGTAAGATGTTAAGCCAGAGCATATTCCACAAGGCAAATATCTAGCCATAGATTTTTTAGGATACCTTTTGTAACCACATGCATTTGAAAATAACATTTTGATTCTTGCTAAACTCGCTAACTGCCTCAGTAGCTGAGGCAGTGGAGCTTGAACATAAATTCTTCACAGGCCACATGAATCGTTTCAACCTCTCAAGATTGTCAACAAAATTATAGGCAACAACTCTTTGCTCTTGTTGTATCTCAATTAGATGATCGATGTAAGAACCTGACCTCTCGACCTACATTAGAGAGAATATGTTATTTCGTCAATCATTATTTTTCAATCTTAACTAAAAAAAGAAGATTTCAAATTGACAAGAATTAACAAAGACAAGTTCCAGAAAACCAGAATGCATTTCCCCAGGTATACCTCTGTCAGTTGAAGATCTTTATGAAAATTCAAACATATCTTCTCCAAAAACTTAAATGACACAATGTTCTTGAAGTAGAACTTATTCACAATTTTCCATGTGGTTTCATAGGACGAGCTATGAAGTTGACGGAGATCAACATTGACACCATTTGGAAAATGATCACTTTGTGTAAGAAGCAAATGTTGAACTTTATACGACGGCTGGAGAAGCCATGAATGTGACCTGTCATGTTCACCCTGCAAGGCAGTACACATCGTCAATGAAAAAGAGGAGCTAGATCGCAGAAGCACAGAAAGGATTGAGAAAACATTACTCAAGGGTAACCAAGAAATGCAGTAAGCCTAGAGTTCTAAAAAGGAAATAATTGATTAAATTGGGTGCACGTTGAAGGAGAGAAACATTTGTTGGGGAGAAAAATCAGATGACGAAAGGAACATAAAAATTCATCTTCAAAACAGGTTTAACAGGATATACGCTAAAAAATGACAGCTAAAATAAAATAATAAACCAAAACATCAAAGTACCTCTATAGGAGTTCTATGCTTGGACAAGCCACAGCTATGAAGGAGGTTTAGAAGTTCAGTGAACGCCCTCTTTTTTCCAGACTTCTTAGCTTTATCTTCCCAAAGTTCGCCGCAATGCACTACATTGGCACTTAAACTTTCAATTGTATTCCACAACCGTTCCTTTGCTTCGGAATAAAGGGAAGAGGATTGTGAAGGTATATCATCCTTGACGACACCCCTGATCTCTGTATGATTTAGGACGTCAAAAATAAGAATAATTGAAAGAAAATTAAGAAAGTCAAAGCTAACTCAGGAGACGAACCTCTTATTTTCTCCAGCCTATTCCACCAACCAGCAAACCATATGTTACTGTTAAAAAGAATATGTTAAATGTAATGCTAAAAAATATTAAAAACGAGATATAAAAATACATAAAGAGTGAAATTCTATGCTACAAATTTGGGCCTGTGAACCAAGTCACTTAACAGTTCGGCCCCACACCCACGTGAGTGTGGTGCACACTGCCCAGTACACCACCTAGGATTTCCCACATAAAGATACCTGTCCTCAGCTCTAGATTCAGCCTCATTACAGACTTCATTAAGGATAGTCCTGACGACCTCATATTGGTCAAGCATGAGCTTTTGGCCATGAACAAAATAGTTATTTGTCCCACTTCGTGAAGTTTCTTGGCCAAGGAATTCCACGAGAGGTTGTTGGAGAAGATCCTATGAAGAAAAGAAATATCATATATTTGTAATGAGCTGTAACACAAATGAAACACAAGCAACAAACGCCAACATGCAGTTATAGACCCATGAAAATAGCTTGCAGCTCACATAATATAAGAATATATCATCTCATCACTCATGCAACCCAATTAACATAACTGTTCCAATTCATTACGAACCTCAATCTTGTTTCTCCTTAAACCAAGACATAACTAACAAAGGATGATCAGCTATATGACTTTGAAAACAGGGAATTCAGAAAAGAAAAAAAAAACATGAAAACACATTACATAATGGCTACATAAGATCCTCAAATATACTATTATCTGAAACCAAAAAAGAGAAGCGAAAAGAAAAGGGCTTATACTGACTAATATTATCTGCTCACTAGGTTATCGAACAAACTTAGAGGAAAAAAGAGAAATTATATCCTCCTAGCCATGATTTAAGAAACATGATCATTGAATGAGAGTCTTACCATGTATTTCTTTACTATCTTTCGCAGTTTCAGCCTAGTTCTTTTGAAGCTCTCAAAGGCCAAATGATTCTCAACACGATCCCAACGACATAGCTTCAAAACCTCGTTCAACTCTTTTTCAGTATTTTTTCTATTTTCTCCAATACGTTCCAGAATCCTTTAGGAAAAACGATATAGAAATTTAAATACGATACATTTAGCATAAGATGATCAAAATGGAAGGATTATGGGACAACATAAACTTACAGCGGCAATAACTGAACATAAAAGCCAAAAATATTGTACAGTATTTTCACATTCTCCTCTTGGAAACGGCTGCAAGGTTAATATTAGCATCTGTAAGTCCATTTTCATTTGGAAATAAAATGATCTCCACAAGACTATGCATTAGCATCTCTAAGTCCATTCACGGTGATTTTTTCACATAGCACTTGCTATCCAAAGAAAATTTTCAATCACATACTAAATAGAAATTTGCAACCAAGTTACAGAATTACCTTGTATAAGATCTCAGATTCAGATCATTACTTATCTGTCCATGAAATGAAAGAAGCAACTGAAGTTGCCTTTTGAATTCTCCAATAGTGGATGTCTTGAAAAATTCTTCCAGGCTGTAGTGAATTTGGATTCAGATATGAACGCGATAAAGAAGCCATAAAACTCCTTATCTAAAGTGAGAGATAAATATATACTACTCACCTTTCAATAACTGAGCTCTTGTATTGATCAACATCCTCATCATGACCTCGGTGGAAAACGGAATACAATGGAAACCATAGCTGCAAGAAAGAAACAAAACATGAAATTAGCATATATTTACAAATGTCAAAATTCCATTGTAAAATTAACAGATCAATATACAAGGTAACTTTTGCATTCCTGGGTTAAGAATATATGATGTTAAATAAATAAGAAAGGACATCAACAGATTAAGTCTTGAAGCAACTAATGGCTAAATATAGTTGCCGACAATGAATGGTGTCTCAAATACAGAATTAGTTTTAAAAAGCGCTTTGGGGCCCTCTTGCCTGCCCTCACTTCGTGCTTTTTTAAACTAACATACAGATTATTTGCAATATTGCCTTTTATTCCGCAATAAATAAAAACTCACTTTTCCAGCATTTCTCTCAATATGAGACTGAACTTCATCGAGCAATGAAGGCCAAGATTCAAACTCCAACTTATGCCATGAGGAAACCAGGGCAAAAATAGGTTCCAATTGATCTACATGGAAAACAGATTGCATTGGGTTTTTATTGCATCAGAAAGCAAACCGAATAAAATAGAGTATATAAGATGGTCATGTACAACAACAACAAACAAAGAAAATTGGCTCACCAGAGAGTGGAAACTTGGCAACAGTTTCTTGAACATTTTGGATTCTGTTAATCAGAAACTCCAATGCCGAGAGAGCCTAAAAATCATGAAGATAAGTATTTAGGTATTGCAACATGCATTTGATAAAGAGAAAATCACCAAATCATTTCAATATCTTGGATTCCAAGATTTGTTTCACTAATCTTAACATAACTAGCAGATGAAGAGAGGGCAGACAACATAGAACTAAGGTATTAAATTAACTCTTCTATTAAACTAAATTTCCAAAGGGAAGGGTCAGTATGACACATTTCATCTCCAAATCTTAAAGATCACTGTATCACAATTTTATAGATTATAAAGAAATACTTTCACCTGGTCATTCAAATTACATTTGTAAGTAGAAAACTCTACCTTGGCGAGAGGCGTGTCAAGTGGTAGAGCCAGGAGCATGTCAACAACTTCAAGAATTCTCTGAAGGGCAAGATGATTAGAAGTATTCTCATCCCATTCTTTCATGAAGAAACAAATTCTCTCTTGAAGACGTGTGATCGGTTCCACCAATTTGGCCAGCACAGGTGAATTTGAATCCTAGTAGGAACAAAACATGAGGTAATGTAAACAAATTGAAAGATGACATAATATAAAATAATAAAATCACAAAATGAGAAAAAAGAATGCCTTGTAGAAATTGTATGAACAAGTTGATTTGCGAACAATGAATTTCTCATTGTGCTCCAAACATAGGCGGAGCGAGTGTTCGGGGGAAATCTTCGCATCAAAACTTGAAGTAAATAAACCTTTGAGATCTGTACAGTAAGTAGATATTAGAAATTGCGACTCAAAAAGATTTAAAGTATTTCTAGTGTGATTATGCAGAAAACAATCACCTTGTGTCATTTTCATCCCCAACATATAAGATTTATGAAAGGAAGACAACCTATCAGCATCAGACACTTGAATACTGCATGGCTGGTGGAGTAGATTCCACATATTAATTAGAATAAGGCAAGAAAAAAATTATATTCAATTCACTGTTCACCTATTATCAAAGTAATAAAAACAGATCAATGGACTGTAAAAGACAAGCACTTTTGCTGTCATGGTGGGAATAAACGCAAAAATGTAGTTCAGTAATTGCAGCAACAAACAGCAGTTCATGCCCGAAGTAAGTTCAGTTAACTATAGAAGCACACATATACCATAGCAACTTTTAATACCCTAATAGGAGCTAGGGATAGGCTAGATTGAAAAGGATGGAAGGTCTTTCATCGTCCCAAGTCCCAATAGTTATTGTATCTGGTCTCAGCTCTCTCACCAATGTTGGCTATGTAAACCTTCTCAACTGTAGGGGATGATAACGCAGCAAAAATGTACTTCTGGAGGTTCAACATAGAATAGCTTGTTATAACTGATATTCATAATCGTTTGGCGGTGGGATTCCTCATTTCCACTTTAAAATAATTATTCTTAACTAAAAAAAATGTTTTCAACAAGAAATACTTAGATTAGTGATCAATAAAAATGTACTTACGGTAAGGCAAGCAATGAGAATGCAAATGCGTGGACAAAATAAAGACGTGGTTAAGAATAAAACTATACATGAGTAATATATAACAAATTGTGCTAAAATTAGGATAGCAATTATAAACCTTACTTAGTCTCAGCATATAACAAATTGTGCTAGAATTAGGATAGCAATTATAAACCTTACTTAGTCTCAGCATTCTTTCATTGCCATTTGAGTTACTAAAGATATATACATTTTAACTGCAAATGATGGAATAAAAAGACATGCTCACATAACTACATTTATGAGGAAGGTCTCAGGAGTTGCAAGAGCAGCAAACATATATGCAAGATAAGGTAATTTATTAGAACTATAATTTGTAACTACTCTAGTGAATATATTCTGTGGGAACAAATGCTCAACTGCAGGTGGGAGAATATACGAAAGCATGAGAACCTACTCTTTGAACAAGGTCAATTGAACCAAATAGCTGATTGTGTATGTTGACAATGCCATCCAAATCAGATTCTTGAGCATTCCAATCTTGCTCCAGAGCTTCATCTTCTTCATTAACTCTAATCTGCAAGGGCAAAAAAGTTACCTTGGCACGAGGGTATATGACATTCTCCCTCATCTGTGATGGAATATCATTACCTTGTCCTCCACTTCTTCAGAGAGAAATTCCTGCCACTCAGAGAAGCTATCATTTGCAAGCAGATATGCACAATTAGACACATCAACCTCAATGATACTTTCCATCTTAAATGCTCGGGCTCTGAACTTGAACTGCTGAGCATTATTCTCCTCAGCTGACTTTACCCGATGCTTCATCCAAAGACTAGAAATTTTATGGAAGATCTCATGCAAAAGCTGACAAAACATATGACACAATTTCAGATATTCCAATGGGAAATGATAACTTATACCGCTCTAGCTTGTACACTATTAGGTGATAAACGTACCTTAAAGGAACAGGCTCCAAGGAAGCGATTACCAGCAACAGAATCTTTAGTTCGAGCCAGAACATTGTGGTAAACAGAAATCTTAAAAGACAATGTTGATTCCTGCAAGGGTTGACATTTTTGAGTATCAAAAAGCATAAGTTACTGTTACATATATGAACAATAAAGAACCATCAGGACCTTGTCATCAGTTAGCCCAATAATGTTCTGTAGTAGATCCATATCTATTTCTTCAATGAGTATTGGCAATCCTATATCACTTCTGGAAAGTAGGGTTTTCCTTCCAACATTGAGCGAGACTCTTTCAGATGCACACACCCTTGGGTATCTCACAAATTTATAGATTGTGCTCTGTCAAAGATGCACCAAGAGTCAAGATCAAGAACTTAAAAGAAAAAGAATAAACAATTAAATGAAACTAGGATCTTCTACTTACCATAACAGATTCCATATTCTGATCCCCAAGTTGCAGATATCTTTTATTGGACACCCCAGATAAAATTAATGCCAATCCTAATTTGATCTCATAGATTGCAACTTGAATAGGTACAGTTATATCAATGTATTCGCTGTATTCTTTTGTCAAGCGATCAATGAAATGCAATGTCATCTCCTGAAAATGAGAAGGTAGAAGAATCAAGGGATAGGCTTGGATTTTATAAATTCAAATATTAGTTCATAGTGTAAGCAATTTGCTTCAATACTCTCCAAAGATAATCTGGACTTCAACAAACCTGCCAATTGCCCACTCGATCAGTGACCTCTTCTACTGTCAAGGTTTTGACACTCTTGATCCATTCAACAATCGTTGTAACCAACTCAAGAAACTCATTGCATAGATACTTTAACTCCTTAAATTTTCCAGGGTTTGGGCGGAAGACCATCTGTGTTGGAGGAATATACTACTATTAGTTGAGAAAAAATTTCATTTTTGTATAGAAGCAAACTATCCCCAAAACCATCTAAGAATATAAGATTTCAGCATGTTTAATGTGAGACATCATATTGATTCCAAAATAAGCATATATTTTGATCAGAAATACAGGCATTGGAAACTGATACAAGTCAGGAAATGTGCAATGGGAAAATGGAGTCAAAGTCGAAGTTAAATAGCAATTTCAGGTCCCAACAGCAAGCGAAGTTAGATTGCAAGATCGAGAACAGCCACTTCCCGATTATATATGAAAAATTATATGCATTCCTAAACAAATTTGTTTTTCCCCACAACAGCTGTGCAAAAGAAAGAACTAAAAGATCCCATAAATGGGTGGGAAAACCCTTGTGATGGTGATAAAATTTTCAGTCTGAAGAAATAATTTCCAGCAATAGCAACAATTTTCAGAAATAGCGAAAGATCGTGTGGACCTTTCTTTGAAGCCTTCTCCTCTCAATATTGAGTTTATCTAGCAAACTGATTCTGTCACGATCAGCTTCTCTCTGACGTGTACTTCCAGCCAAAAAGGTACATTCTTGCCTTACCTGTAAAAAAATATTCCATAACTATCAGATCAAGTGGAGTCAACAGCACAAATTACCTTCAAAGCCCAAGTGCAACTCTTGAATAAGATTTAAATACATTAATTCATTTGAAAAGGCCCACACCCATGGATAAGGGATTTTTTACTTTTAGGCATTGACAAAACCTAGGAAAGGAGCATAGCATTGCAAGACATTAATCAAGTGCAAAATGAATATGGAAAAACATGTTTGAGGAATAAATACTACACGTTAATTTATTTTCAAAGAGAATATACAAGAAAAGTCATCAATCTGCAAAATATACAGGGCGTGCAATCACATGAAGTTTTGCATATCAATTAGAAAGATATCAAGGCTTAAGAAGACACTCCTCAGCCTTGTATATCAAGGAGAAGTTACTCTATATAAAATCAATAGTAAGCAAGGGCTGTAAATGAGCTGAGCAATTCGTGAGCTGTTCAATCTCGATTCCATAAAAGCTCATTCGAGTTCATTTAGTTAAGTCCATCAACTAAATGAGTCAAACTATAGATTAGCGAAAAGTATAATAAGTCCTTTAATCAACTTTGTTAGTCATAAGAGAAAAATGAATTTGAGTATGTATGACTATTTTACAGTTCGAAGCACCTGAATCTCAATCTGAAGGGAAGCTATCTTCTCCGTTAACTCTGAATATTTGATGGAGTACTTTAAAGTGGGATCTAAGTCGGCACAGCTAACCAAAAGATTATAACGAAGGCCCCCAATTCGTAACAGAGCACATCCGACACTCTGGATATCTGCAGAATTGATTGGAATATGTTATAAAACTATGTAAACAAGCAGGAAAAAGAGAGTTATGCGAAAATGCAAGACTTGCTTTGAAAATGAAAAAAAAGATACAACTGGCACTAACCATTAGATGGGCACTGATGATAGAGTTCATCAAGAAGTGGCTCAACATAAGATTTGAGCAAAGAAGTGAATACTCGATGGTTGGACAAACCCAAAAGCGAGATCAATGCATTCATACTTTCCAGCTGTAATGTTGTGAATCATGGTCAAAAAGCATGGTAAGGGAAGAGAACTTGGAGAAGTTCAAAGCAAATATAAATATAGGAAATATGATAAATAGCAATTCATGTAGAATGAAATTCTAATAGGAACCCCAGCTCGAAAACATATGCTTATCTTAGAAGCAATATAAGATAGCCACCATGGAATGCATAGTAAAAATAAAATTAGCAAATAATTATGAAGGATAAAAATGATAACAGCCAAAAGGTATGCACCCGGTCACTTGGTTCCTGAACAGAAAGAAGAGCAGCTTTGATGCTAGCATATTTTGAATCCTCAAAAGATTTCTTGTGCGCGCAAATTATCTGCAGGAATATGAATGGAAAGAAACTGTCACACTTAGAACGTTCAAAGGGTTCAGTTGAATAATGAACTATAGCTTTTTTCAAATCAATAGTGAATACCTGCAGGAAGAGAGACCGTGCAGCACAGAGAAGCATGCAACCTGAACTAATCATGCTTTCAGAACTTTGCCACATACTGCGACAAACAGCCCGAAGCTTGAAGTTATGCAGCTGGTAGTCACTAATGGGGTCTTTATTTTTCCTGATTTGACAAGAGGTTTATGGGTGAGAAATGTATTAGTTGATAAAAGCTGAGTGTTGATGATAATCAATGGAAGGATTACAAAAGCCAGGATCTAAAGAACAAGCATTCACTTGATCCAAGACAAAACTTTAGAGCAAAACTTACAGAATCTGGTCAACCATTGCCGATTTAAGCGGGTGAAAAAGCTTGTGAGGCAGCAGCAAACCATGCCCTTCATTGTCAGGAAGAACCTGCAAGATGGGTGCATCTAAGGATTAATTTGCTACGCAAAATAGTTGTTAGTCGAATTATCAAGATTTCAGCAGTTTTTAAGTACCTTGGAGAGAATAGGGCAGACTTCCCAGAGTGTTGCATGCCATCTAAACCACATCTCCAGAACAAAACTAGAGATTTTTTCATTTCCTGTAGGAAAAGAGAAGACACATCAATTATGAGAAAAAGTATTATCACAATTACTAACTTATAGAGCAACAATTACCTCCTTGGACGGACTCCCAGGCATCCATGGTCCACAATATTTTTTGGTGAGGTAAGAAGTCCATCAGAGGCCTTGCAGAATAAATCAAAGAGAACCTCAAAGAAGAATTCAGTAGGCCAGACACATCCAACAAAGCCTGTCATACATGGCAAAGTGAAACAGGTGAAGTCAAATCACCATTTGAAAGAATTGATACGACATATAAAGGGTAATAGGAGAGGTCATACTTGGAATTGTTCTTCGATGTCAGCCGCAGCACTCTTTGTCAAGTGTTGCAGTAGTTCCAAATCAAGGGAAATACTTGTCTCATCAACAATAGGTTGTGTATTTATCCAACAATCTAAGCCAGACCCTCTGTGCAATATATCAGGTGTAAAGACACAACAAGCAGAACAGATTGCAGGCACAAGTTTATTAGCCTCCAACTTCACATTGAACTTCTGCTTTTCAAAATCCACTCTTTCCAAGAGCGTCTGAGGTAACAAGAACATTCACCTGAGTGATATCAAAAACTTTCATCTAAGCACTCCGAAGAAGGTAAAAAGGAACATACCTGATGCATTTCTTCTAAACGCAGCGTAGTTTCAGAATCATCTGCATCTGCTTTGTCGAAAATATATGTTGACATGCAAACTCCTTCAAATAAGCCAAAAAGCCCGATCAAAATGGGAGGTTTGCAAATATACCAACTAGTACAGTGCATGAAGGTAATGATTTAAGGAGACAATTGACGAAAACTAGGACAACAATAATATTCCATGAAAACTCCCAAAGGTAACAATGATTCTTATTATTTTACTTCCAATTCTTCAAATTGAAGTAGGAAAAGAAAATCAATTAAAACACAAGTAAACAGAGCCTGGCAGCTAATACCTTTACAAAGTCTGCATATTACAACTTGTCACTCAAATTACAGTGCTAACTTTTGGTGTATGTCGTATCTAACTTTATAATAACAATGAGGAAAGTGTTTCTGATACAGTATATGGGGAAACTAGTATTGAGGAACTGATGCTGGACTGGACTAGGTACAAAATGAAAGAATAAATGCAACTACAAAGACACAGAAGGAGATTCCCCTTTCCTACCCCAACCTATATGGAAAATTACACCACAGAGAAGTGGCAGCATTGTAGCCTAGTAGTAATCCTCCCCTTTGCAAGGGAAAAAACCATAGAAATAAAAGAATGTAAACTACATCTAAAAAGAGGCAACTCTGGGTCGCATAAAGATGATAAGAGTCCAGATGCACAGCTGAATACGAGACTCAGTTCAGGCATTGTAGCCTAGTAGTAATCCTCTACCTTGCATTGCGAGGATGCGAAGTTCTGCATCAGAAAACAATATGCCATCTACCGCGATTTCACCATATTTATTCCCATCTGCAGAGATCAGTTCAGGCACAGAACTGATTAGTACAAACGTAAACAAACAAGATATTGAAAAATGACACGTTGAGCCTACAATTATAATTAACACATTGTCGTGTCAGACAATGATGTCGTGTCCATGTAGAATTGTTTGTTTACAAGACAGACATACCTAGTTTCATTAACTTGCTTACTCGTGGCCACACCATTTCACAAAGGTTGGAAAATTGGCACTGTTTTTGGTACAAGTCAGCAGATGAAGGCAAAATTGGATGCCCACCATGTTTCCAGAGCAACAACTTGCTTGAATTCAAGCATAAGGATGAGATGCCCTCCAGTTTTCTCAACTCAATCTACATAAATAAAGTTGACAGTCAGTTGATACAAATGGACAGAAATAAATGGAAAACATGATGCATAGAAAGTTAACCACAAGAACTTGCCTTCAATAGTTCTGCTTCTGCAGGACAAACACCCTTCAGTTTCCTTGCATCTCTCATTAACATCCGCCAAGAAATCATCTGGTGCTCAATCTGAGATGAGATGATACTGTTCCAGAAGAGTATGTGGTGTTCAAGGAGATCTGTATATGAGCTAAAAAGCACATCAAAAGACGGTGACTCGACAAACAAATCAAGCATTTTCTCCTCCACTCGTCTCAAGGATGTAAAAATGGATTCAAAAGACCGAGTTTTGTGACCATGACTGTACTCAGTCTCTTTACTCCAGTGTTGAAGGCTGTGTCTCAATAAGATAACGCACTTGATCAAGTTCCGTAGGAGAATATGATTCTGGTGTGACATGCCATGAGGAGAGCATGCATCAAAAGATTCAACCGAGAGTATACTGAAGGATGTTTGGGTGACATCCAATCCACTGAGAGATGAAAGCTCACCGCGCAATTGAAATATTCTCGTCCAAATAGAATGCCGAAGTTCCTTTTTCAGTAAATCTGAATACCAACTAAAGAATGATAAGAACGGCTGCATCCTAGTACCAAACCACTCAAACCACCAAATGTAGAGCAACAAGTCACTCTCAGTAGCTTGTTCGATTACCCAATCAGCAGCAAAGTATAATTTCTTCTGAGCTAATGCCAATTCCAACTCATTTGGAGCACCATAATTTGCACTCATGCAATTTCCTTCCTTGGGAAACATAAATGAATGCAATGATACAGCATCCATCAGAAATATCGTCTTTGAGCTGCCTGTATGAGGATTTCTTCCCTGAGGAACTCTCTTCAAGTTGTCCATAAATGTAAAGGATGCACTTTCGATTCCTAATGATTCCAGATACATGACATTCTGTCTAACACAAGCTTCTCTTGAATAAGAGACCAAATCACACAATTTCAAAGGGTTTGGCCAACCTCCAGGTAAGCATAGTGAGCAATCTTCAGATGATGTAAATTTGTATAGTTCAGGCATGGATATATAAGAAGTAGCTACTTCAGAAACAATATTCTTTCCTTTTTCCTCTCCAAACGATGAAAGATATGTGTGTTCCCAACTAATTTGGATGCTCCAAAAAGGATGGTTTCCATTTGTAACAAGCCGCTGGAATAACTGCAGCCAGCGTGAAAGTTCCAGATATGTGATGCTTACACCACAACGGGATCCTTCATGCTTGGCGTACAAGTGAGCTTTGGCCATCATATCAACCAACCTACCCATGGGGATTCCAGACAGGGCAATGAATCTCTTTATTTCTCTGAGCTCCAAATCACTATGTATTTTATCACATATCTGATCTGGGAGCCAATAAGGTTCCATAAGAAATATTTCTACACCTCTATTTCTCATGGCTCGTGATACTTCACCAAAGCTAGGATTAACAGTTAGAAACATCCTAAATTTAGGATGGGGGTGAAGAACCACTGGCTTTCCTTCAACAGTCCCACATTCATTAATGGTAATAGATCCAGATTGCTCAACCAAAGAGTTAATCCTGTCGAGGACCTGCAGACAGTGCAGTACAGAAATTAAATTTCCGTGAAGCATATAAAGATGAAACAGACACTATGCAAGAACATTCAAAACAGAATACTGTACCGTCGGATTGCAGAGGTTAGCATTTTCTAGAACAATCCATTCTCCATTTTCTATAGCTTTGATCAGTAGTCCAGTAACCCATTCAAACTTCACGGGCTTTTGGCTTCTCTGATTATATTCAAACTTTCTAATCATACTTAAAGTGTCGTCCAAATCCCTCTGAGACCACGAAAGAGTTGATGCTTGAGCATCATAATCAAGCTTCAGACTTTCAATAATTTCGGTCAATCGCACCATAGAATCTCCAGTTATTGGATCATCAATGAAGGCTGCTGAACTATTTATCTTTGATAACAAGGCAAGCCAACGAGCACTTATATCCTTTCTTCGAATGAAAGCCTCAGAAGAAGATTCTAATTGCAGGTTGCAGTACTCGTTCATATACCTTTCCACTTGAGCAACAATACGATGATAGTGACGGGAGGCATTATATTGCTCAAAGGATCCAAGTATCTCAGATATATCACTTGCAGAAGAAAGATTCAATTCATGAAGTACATTCCCAGTCAGCTCAGCAAGTAATCTTACCAGCGAAGTCTTGCCAGAAGCTGATGGACCAACTAATATGCATAACCACTGATGCTTTACACAGCGGGTAATAGCTTCTAAGGGATGCCTTAATCCAGGCAAAATCTTAAGGTTGTTATTGGAAGTCCAAGATGACTGGAACCGGTGCCTATCAATGGAAACATCTCCGACAATCAATGAATCAGGACTGAGCTTGACTTTAGGATGCAGATTGATGTATGGCTTCACTCCAAATGTTTCTTCATACAACTTCAGAACTTCTAGCCGATCTGCTGCTGAGCGCATTCTTTGCAGGTAAATGGAGCTCAAGAAACTGTCATATTTTGACTTTACAGATGCATCTGGGAGATTTAATGGATATTAAGATGCAAGTCAAGCAAACAATAAATCCAAATTTAAAAAACAAGTCAGAACCTTGAATAATTTGGCAAGAGCGTATCACGTCTCGGAGATTAAACTCCCACGGGGAACCATCTTGACCAAATTTGTGATACATCATGGTCTCTTGATATAACCTCTTATTAAACATAATCAACTTCGAGAGTAGTGATCTCTCGATGGATGGAAATTTCGAGCTACATATAGAAAGATAATCTTCATCGACCAGCTCATCAATATAGACCTGAAATCAGCATTACGTTAACTGACATAGACAGAAAAACATAATCACATCGCCCTAACAAGGAAATGAACTCCACACACAGCACTCTCAAGGGTTACTTTAATCATATATGTACTTACATTTCTATCACTTCGGTTGAAAATCTAGGATGTAGAGGTTTAAATTATGCATTGATAAATTGACTTTTTCATTATCACAAAATTTACGTTAGGAAGAGAACAAATGTAATAAGAGATTGTCTTGATGTGAAACTTTTTAAAACAAAATGTGGTAGAATGAATACAATACAAAGATGGGACTAAACTTCACCAAGTGCATCAAGTACAACATTCGCAATTCAAGAGAGAGATTTAGTGACACATAGCATGTACCTTTGTAAACCTGTTGAGGAAAGACTTAGGAAGTCCTTTCCGGCCACCACCTTGATAGGAAGGATTTTGACATGCAAAAACTCTGAAAGATGTGGGACACTTGAAAGAACGGCCCAATTCAGGAATGAAAACTTCACAGCGATGGTCCAGAATAGCATTCAAACCCTGATGTTTGCGAGTTTAATCAATTCGAAGGAGTAAACCAGTAATTGTCCAGTGTGTATGGAAAACCATAATCAAATGGGAAGCTGCACTCCCATTCAAGTCAATAATTCTTGGAGTTCAAACAGTCAATATTAATTTCCTATTAGTAACATTCAGTGTTCCACAGGGAGGATATTCAGATCCAAATTCAATAAAAGGACATTAATATTCTACCAGATTTTGTGAAGGTCTGACAACAATTCACAGGAAACATAAAATCAAAAGAAAGGAAGGGGATCAAAATTGCTGACCACTACAATTTAATACCTCCAATACAGATTGAGGCGCAAGATTAAGTTCATCCAGGAGGACCCATGATCCATTCTTTAGAGCCTGATATAACAGTGCATAAAATTTCAATGCATATAATTTTCTTAACAGAAGGACAAAATGCATATGTACATGACATCTAACTGGTGTAAACAAAGTAGTAATTATGAATAGAGTCACCCAACCTGAAGTAGGATACCATCAGACCAGGCAAATTGCATGGCTTCATTGTTTTCAACTGGCAAATCTGACCCCAATAAATCCATGATGTCGGTCTGCAGCAACACCACACAGTAAAAAAAGTTGAATCTCAAAGTGATCAGTCGGGAAGGAGTCAAGCAGAACATGAGTTGGGACCAAAAAAAATATCTACATTTACGAATTTATACTTGGTTTTCCATTTCTGTAGTAAGAGTTAGGAACGGTTCTGACCTGCTCCGATAGATTAATCCGGACAACAGTATGTCCAGCGGACCTGCCGATTGCAGCAACTAAACTTGTTTTCCCAACACCTGGACTTCCTTCCAAAAGGACTAAAAAACATAAAAAACCTCAAACATTAGAAACCTCGCAAGGCTTGAACTAAGTTGAGGTCTATCAATGTACGTGTATAAATTTACAAAGGTACTCTGAATTTTCACAAACAAACATATGAAGTAGAATATCACACAAGCACAGGTATGATTTCTTAACAAAACACAAATCAGCGTATAAGGGAATTACCAGGCTTGTTAAGCTGCATAGCACGCAGCACTCTCAAAGTATTCTTGCGAGCAGTTGGGGCCATAAATTCAAATTCCTCCGTAGCAAAGGAATCCATACCTGAATAATATCCATTGCAACTTAGCACAAGCATTCAAGTATGTGAAAAGCCCACAAAATAGAAAAGCACGGCTTCCAATTTGTAAAATATAATGGCCCAATGCCAAACCTAGTTACATAAGGACTAAGAGTCTAATTAAAAATATGTATAGCATATGGTATAAAACTTAGAATATGTAATGTATCATCATATGGTACATTACAAATTTCATGTAAACTCACTAAATCAATTTCAAATCACACTCCAGAACATGTAGTTCAAGGAACAATACGGGGAGCAATTTGGCATAATTCATACCAACACCTCAGAATTTGGTAACATAAATCTGTTAGGTTAGAAACAAATCAGAAACTTTCTCCAAAAATTCAGGTTCATCATGCCTTCAATTCATCATTTCTGAAAACTCAAAGAGATAGACAAGTAATATACCTTTCTCAATATAGAATGGATGGATTCCAAAACAATCGTCACACTCCATGTTATCAGCAGCACCTTTAGGAGCTGTGCTCTTAGGATCAGCCCAACCATACAACTCCAATCCATCAAGACTTGAGGGATCAAACTTTGTATTATACTCCTGTGTTAAAGAAGCAACAGATCATTCAATTAAGTGAATCAAATATGCAGCTGAATCTGATACTCTGCAAGAAATCATTTGGAAAAACGACACATGAAACATTGTCAAACAAATATCATACATCTTGCTTCCATCAAAGAGTAGACTACTAAGAGCTTGGATTTGAATTGAACAAAAAAAAAATCATGCCTGGCTTATTAAGCAACAAACCATCCATCATTACAGACCATATACCATTCACTGGGTGGATCAGAAAATCTCATAAGAAAAGGTGAATTTGGGCATAAACGCCAAAAGAAACAGAGAAGTAAAATATAGGATTTTATCAGTTGGTGGTGACAGAAGATCAGAGTCTTTCCAATAGCATTCACAAAAGAAAGATTTCAATAAATCAACCATTGGAGAAACATGATTTTACAAATTCACACTGATGATCAGTCAAGTTCCAGAGGAGCAACATGACCTAAACCTTGTTGTCAAATATATGTAATTATTTATGGCAAGAAATAGAAAATTAGCCAGTCGCATAATAAGCTTACCTTGAGTTTCTCCAAAAGGAAAGAAAGGCACTTCGCCCTCATCTCTACAGCTTCATCTTTTGATATACTTGTGCCTGAAGAACAGAGAGTCCAGACATATGAAAAAGTTGATACAGAAGGGACCCTGTGTCCATGTTTCAGATAATTATGCAAATATACCCAAACTGAGTCCGTCCAGCAAAACAAGGAATGCCCCGTGTACAAAAGCAGATTCTGCTGACAAATTTGGTGACACATTGATAAAAGAGACCCAAGATAACAGATCTCTTACGGTCAGGATTCTTCCTGTCTGCAAAAGGTTAAACCACTGCAAAGCAAGATATATATAAGACAAGTGAGATAAATAGTACACTCAAACAGTACATTCCTTCAAGGAAATAAATTTCCAAACTTAAAAGCATTTTAAATTTTATTAAAAATATTATTTTAGCAATATATAATACAAGTAACAATTTTTTAACTAGCAAAATACACAGCATTTACAGAACATAAAATATCATATAGAATTAAATTTTACAAATTTCTTCTAAACAAATAGAAGATTAATAGATTTAGGTGTCGGGATATATTAAATTAAAAGTGAGCATGCATAAAAACATATACCCAAATTAATATTAAAACAAAATTTTTAAATATTTATACCATTATAAAGTAAAATATATATTTTTACGAATAAATTTTTAAGATAATAGGAAATAGGAATAGCTTAAGTTAAGATTGATTGCATAATATGTTTAAGTTGCACGTGGACCATACTGTCCTTGTCTTTAAACAAAATGTTTTAGTAATATATGCATGTACCAAGAGGTAAAACTACTTTGGGTAATCCACATTGTGTGTGCGTGTGTAGAAGATTTACAAAGAACGTGAAAAATATTTCGGTATAGAATTATACATAAACATAATCAACAAGACAAATATTAAAAGATATTAGAAAAGATATTTTTTTATGTTCAATGAACAGTAAATAGACAGTTATGAATACAGCATCTATTAGTAAACCAAGATTTTAACTTAAATACACTGACATTTATTTTAGAAATTACAAAGATTGTTAATTTTCATTTTCCAGAAAACAGTAAATAGATAATAAGAGAATTTCTTTATTACAGATTTATTTCATAAAATATTTTGTGAAGTTGTAGACGGATAATTTTGGAATATATCTAAATAACTTATCTATGAACCATCACATGGGGTAAAAGGAACGGGAAACAAAAGTAAAAATTTTACAAGAATGGTTTCTGGGTACTAGCAGCTTCCGTTCGTCAACAAATTTGCACTGATCACTAAAAGATGAGAAACAATATGTATTGAAAAGGTCATACCTCCCAAAAGCTTAGCATGGCATCAACAATGTGTGAGAATTTGGGTTTTGAAATTCTGCATTTGAAATTGAATGGAAAAGGCATAAGAAATAATCTATAATATACTTTTTTTGTTATATTTACATCACAAATTAATTATAAAGATATAATTACCTCTCAAGGGCAATACTTTTAAGCTCATCTATATCAGTAACAGAAGGAACCCATATCTCCGTAAAGCGATTGCGGAGAGCAGGTGATAATTCTTTCTTACCATAGTCTCCACCAGGATTCATAGTAGCCATGAGATAAAAGTTTGGATGAGCCTCTATGTTCTCAAGGTCAGAGCCTCCTTTCTCCGCCAACAACTACAAATTTAAGATAAACCATGACGAGTCAATAAACAATGGTAGCAAATCAATCCTCATCAATAAAAACGATTTAGCACTAACCTACAAAATGCATTTTTACACGTTTCATTTTTATCTTTCTATATTAACCCCATTACCATCACAAATTAATTTTCATACTAAAGCAACTGAATTATCAAATATTCTACTTACGAAATATAACTCCATAATGAACACAGCCCATACTGACACAACTAAACATAGGGAAAAACATACATTACTAAATTGGACAATCGTCTGGCTCAGATGCCTGAGAACATCAAGCATGGTAGTTGAATGCACTGTCTGAATTACTATTGACTAAACAGCATGATATAGCAGCAAATACAACCATACTACAAGAGAGTCGGTCAAACAGATCAACAAGGTGTCTTTTCTAAAAAATGCATATGCCTAGTCCGATTGCACTTTCAAAGAGATTGAGACAACCAGAAACAAAACAATAAGAAATATATAATCATAAAATGTCTCACCAGTTTCCTTTCTGGCTCCAAGACACTGTTTAATCTTTCAAGAACGCTATCATCAGCTAAAGAAATCTCATCAACAAGAAACAGGTCACCACTTTTCATCGCTTGAACAAGGGGACCATCCTGCCACATAAAAATGGTTTGCCACTTATGTGAAAGCTTGCTCATTTCATCGTTAATTTTTTCAATTTTCTTAATTTCATCAGCCGTGACTTCAGAACTAATGACGGAACGCTCTTTGTAACTTTTGATAATTAGAGAAAGCACGTGCAGAGTCTGAGATGCCTGGTTGATGTCTACTGAAATTTTCTGCACGAATGGAATCTATCAGAAAACCATTATGAAATTGAAAATGGAAAATAACCATCAAACTAAGAGATAAACATACAGCATCTCCAGGGAAATGCACAAAAGCCTTCGACTGGGTAAGTTTCTCACAAAGATTCTGAAAGTCCACACTAATTCTTGATCTCTCACGCACAGGATAGAAACCCTGACCAATAGCAAAACCAAGAACAAATAAAAGGTTGAACAGCTGTAACGGACTGTGGAATGTGATAGAGAAGCAACCACAAAAGGAAACAGAGAGAAAAAAAAACTAACGAAATACAAAGATTTACCCCAAGAAAATCAGATGTTTCTGTGTACTGATGGCAATTCAAAATATGCAACTTGGAACCCAACATGATACTGAGCAACTGACATACAGTTGTCTTCCCTCCTCCAGTCTCACCCACAAGGAGGACAGGCTCACGCATCTTATAACATCGTTCAACCAGAAAATACATTCTCCATAGTGTCTTTGTCCAAATGATTCTGGTAAAGCCAAAGGATAAGAGAGTAGGAACTCAAGTTATAAGAAAAACAGAGCAAACAGTCAATTCCACAGATACTTACTTCCCAATACTTTCAGGATTTATATAGTCATTGGACTTCAAAACACCATTTCCACTTTTTCCATCCTGGAAAAGAAAAATATCAGCACATTTTTAATGGTCTACTTCATATCAAGACGCTAAAATCAACCCATCCCATTGGTCCTCAACCAAAAAAAGAAAATGTATTAATAAAGAGGCAAGAAAAAGGAACGAAAAATGATAGCGAACACTGTATTATCCAAGACTACCAGAATATATAATACAAGAAAGAATTTTATTATAACTATCTAAGATGACCAACTCCCGCACACCACCTAAAACACACATTTTGATCTCCATTACTCCAGACAGTTAATATAAGTAGCGAACTTTCATTTGCAGTAGGCGGTATTGACTCAAGGATGGCTGATAGTCTCCTATCGAAGCCAGAATCTACAGTAAAGTATTAACCATGCACATAAACCTGACCAATCAAATTATCTTTGGGGATAAAAGCCCCTGCATGGATCTTATTCCATTAATACAAACGGTTACAGATTAGTTCATTCCAACAATAGCTCTGCAACAAAAATCTTTGACAAATAATATGCTGATTTGATATGAGCACTACCAACACCTGACCTGACTAGGAAACCAGACTTGATTTCAGATGCCCTCAAAGGCCAATCATAATCATATGCGGACATGGTAACATAGAGCATGGTATAACCCAATCAGTCTAAATTAAATTGTACCTGCTTGTACAAGTTTTCATCAGAAAGTTTGATTCTTAACTGACTCTCCAAAACTTCCTTCACAACTCTTTTTTCAGAATCATCACGCAGCCTTTCAGCCATTAAGTAATAACCATCATAAGCTAGATCTTCATAACTTTTTCCATACATCCTGAAACGATCAGCCCATCGGAACAAGTCCCGTGGAGTGATAAATCCATGTTTCCCAGCAAAAACATTACTGCTCTGCCTGTGTAATTGCAATTCCTTCATCACATATATCATTTTTTTGGCATAACTTCCAGGAATTTTGCACCTCTTTTCCAATATCGTACACAATTCCTCTTGTGGTATTTCATCAACATGAATCTCCACAAAACGATTGCGAAATGCTCTAGAGAGCATCTTGCGGCCCGCATAAACACCAGGTGGATTTTGAGTTGCAAACAACATAAAATTTGGATGAGCGCGAACAGTTTCCTGCAGCTCAGGAACAAAAAGCTCTCTATTATCATCGAGCAACCGATTTAGTGCTTCAAGGACATCTGAGGGAGCCAAGTTAAGCTCATCAAGAACAATCCAGTGACCTTCACGAACAGCTTTCACCAGGACACCTTCATGGAAGACTAGCTGTCCACTCGTATCAGTTATGTAAGAACCAAGATACTCCTGAAGATCAGTGTGTTCGTGATTATTGATTCTTACAAATTTATGACCAGTACTTGCAGCAAGATACCAAACCAGGCTAGTCTTTCCACTAGATGTGGGTCCCTGCAATAAGACAGGATATCTTCCAATTAAAATAGCTTGTGCAAGATTCTTAAGGTGTTCCATGACACTCTTCGTTAGGACATAGCTCTCTGATACATCAAATTTTAACTCCAAGTATCTATCAAAAGAGAGCGGCTGAAGCGGTCGACCTTCTAATAGATGTTTGCAGATTAGACTGTTCATTGATCTTGCACTAGGGTCATCTAATGAATTCATGAAGAACATGGAGAATCCATCATAAATAGATCTATCCCATCCAAACATTCTTTTAGCCTTCTCTAAGTATTCTAGTCCCCGATACAGAGAGCGTAAACTGTAATGAGGCTTCTGATTAGCGCCATCCTGTAGTCTTTCCTCTGATTCCTTTGCTGCTTTGTAAAACTGCATAATTTTCTGAACATTTTCTCTACGTGACAGTTCATCACCAAGAAACTGATTGATAAATAAAACCAAGTCTTCATCATCTAATATATCATCAACAAAGTATTCCGTAAACCTGCCCCTTACAGATACTGGCAGGTCCCTTTTACCAGCATCAGTTGCAGGGTTCATGCAAGCAAAAATGCGGAAGTTAGGATCTCGGTGAATATATTTTACATCTCCCCTTTCAGCCAAGCATAGCGAACCTCTCTCATTTTCGAGGACTCCAACAACTCGCTGCAAGATCTCTTGAGGAGCCAAATTTACTTCATCTAACAATATCCATTCACCATTTTTCATGGCTGTAATGAAAGCGCCTTCAACAAACGAAAATACCATCCTGTCTGATGCATTAACCTGGGCATCAACTCCTTCAAGCTTCACAGAAAATTTATCCCAATCTTTCAGTAATTCTTCGCTCAAAGGTCTCTTACGCTTCTTGCCTGGACCAGATGTTTTTATTTTAACTACCATTTTGAAGCATTTCCGGAATTCACTTAACAACATTTTCCAGTTCTTCTTGGTTGAAATTTTTCCCAAACCAGTAAGATATTTCTTGTTCTCCTAAAAGGAAAAATGGCATATTAGACTCATACGAAAGATACAGAAACCAGAAGCACAGTACTTTGTGGTGAATGAAATGATACCTTTTCAGAAAAGGTTCTATTAAATAGATCTATAAACTCAATATATAAATGGCTACAAGCAAACCCTGCATCCAAAGGTTTGAAACCCCCCAAGAGATCAGCAACATCACTCTGCTGGCTTAAGTTCTGAAACAAAGACAACATTACAATGACAAATTGTCAGTTTCATGGGTTCAAACAATATCAACAAATCAGTAGTAATGGATCCTAATCTAAACATACCAAAACTGTAAGTTTCCGACGAAGCCTCGTGGCAAGTGTCTGTACAAGAGTAGTCTTCCCAGTGCCTGTTTCACCAACCAACAGGACAGGCTCATTAAACTTAACAGAGCAAGCAATTCTCTCGAGTGCATATGCTGAAGCACGGAGCTGAACAAATGGCTTCCTATCGCAATTCAACTGTGAGGACAGAATGATAGAAATATTGGTTTACTGTATGAAGCACTTTCAGAAAAAGATATCCAAAGAAAAACACTGCAGTCACTCACAGCCATTTCAGCATGTTCAAGGTTACAGCGACCGATTCGGAACTCAGATTTCAGTTCCTGAATATATTCCCAAATATGGTAAAACTGTGTAGACCAATATAAAGCCACACATTGAATAAAATCACATCACAAAAATACCTGAATTAAAGGCTTGTTAACAGGATACAAAGTCTCAGCCCCTACAACACCCCAAAACCTGGCAATCTCTCTCATGATGGCCAACCGATTTGCAGCCGAAGTACTGAAGCATGCAAAAACATCTATTGCCTGAAATCCAAAAGAGCTATATTATGGTCTAACATCCTCAAAGATGGCTCCATACAGAGAAACTCAGAAATTATCAAAATGGGTCTCAACCTCTCTACATATCTTGTTGCGTGAATAATAAAATGTAGAAAATTATGGTAAAGAATCCAACCTCTTTACAAATGTTCTCACATGCATAAGAAGTGAGCCTTTCATGTCCATAGTAGGAAACAAAACTTGCAACTCTTTTGCAGAACTTCAGAAGATCCCTTCATTGCAGAGGAAAGGTTTAGTTCATACCTTTAGTGAAACCATGTGGAGCATATGAATATATTGATAAACTTCTACCTTACAGTGAATCTGTCATTAGAACTTGAAGATGATATAAATCCTGACTGGTGTTTTATAAACTGGTTCACAATTTCAAAGGTTTCTGCAGAAAAAATTAATAAATATATATATATATATATATGTATACTGTGTCTCATAGACAGTACAAGTAAATTTTTGAACAAGAAAATTTTCAGCAGACCTATGAGTTTTAGGGCAAGATGCTCCAGTTCTGGATACCACTGTAATGCAATATTTAGCAGATCCTGCTTGCTTGGTGGTGCAATCATTATCTTCCGCCAGACAGCACCTAGTGAATTCCGACCTATTACCAGAAAAATGTCATAGTACTGAAGGTTATCATGTCAAAACATGAAGAAAATATCACAATTACATCACCATGTAATTTTGCAACATCAAATTATGACACCATTTTGAAATTACATTCATTAAAATGAGAAAAGCTCACTTGACAAGAATGATTGCAAGGCCAAATACAAATTATCAGATGTGATGCATGCCTTCCGATGATAAAATGGAGAGATTATGAGAAAATAGATATTCTACACTATCTTTCCACAAATATAAAGTTATTAACATCTCCAAACCATGAATAGTTATGGAATTAACGCAGATAAAACATAAGTAAATTCTAAAAACAAAATGAAAGCCATAAGCAATCTGGAACAAGGAAATATTTCACCAATAGTGTAGATTAAGCGCAACATTATGCACCACAGCGAAAAAAAAATGTTATCATTTTTGTTCTAATATCGTATGCCCAGTTATTTGGAAAATAACAATATCAAATTCACATAAATGTCGCAGAAATTATGTTTGTATTTCAGGAAGAACAGAGATTTGACTTGACAAATCTTGTTTTTCTTTTCTAATTTCACATGTCCAGCAAAGTTATTTATTGTATGATAACAATAGTAGCTCACAGATAAGTTGCTGAAATTATGTTCGCATTTCAGGAAGAACAAGGATTTGACTCTAACATAAAAATATCAGCCCAACGGGAATGAAATAAAGGTTATTTGAAGGTTCAAAAGCAAGTGATCCAAATAAATAAGCTTTCTAAATTCTTCAATCAACAAGCAGAAGAAAAAGACAGTTTTAAACCAAAAACCGTTGAGGTACAAATCTATTGACGAATGCAAGAACTCGTATAAAAACCACGGTACAAAAGAAGCAAACCTTCAACTAAACGGGATGTATCGGAATTTGAGCTTGTCACAGTGGAAAATAACCGAAAACTTTGGTTTACTCGAACAGCCTGCATAGTGCATAATAGCGCAGTTATTATCAAATGAATTCTAATGCCATTCTGGACTGCCACAATCTCACAACTAATAACCAAGTGAAATTTGAAAAGGAATAAAGAAAAAGATAACTTCTCAATAAAGATTGGAGACACGCAGGCAAAGAAAAAAATATTAGCATGCCTTAATCTCTAGTGGCTTGAGGTGTTCTGATAACAAAAGCAAAGCAGATTCCAAGAATTTCCAAATTTACAAGGACACTATGTCTGCACCAAACCAGTCCCCCAAATTCTAGATACTTTGCACTCATTTATAAAAAATAATCTGTGATACACTCTCAATCTCATATGGGCACGAAGTTGACTTCATACAGACCATTAAGGAAAACATGTTACAGGCCTGAAAGGGACTGTCTAAATGTTAACAAGATCTGCATCACTACTCACGTGTCCATACCAGTTAAAATTATACACTACCCAGTCACATAATATAGCCATTAGATAATAATGCCAGGCTTCACACTACTACAATAAGGGCAAGGCATGCCGCAAAGGATTTATGTTTGTGCAATATATCACCAGATATACTCCCAGGGTGCTTAAACCACCAGAAAAAATTTTCATTGCATTACTCAATGTGGTCTCCATTAATTCATAAACATATTTGATGCTTCATCGCCTCTAAAGCTAGAAAATATTTTCCTCAGCATTACTCATCCAATCTCTTCTTTTTCTGGGGAAATCTTGAGACGCGACGATTGGAAATCACTTTTGTTCACTTATTTTATCAACAATACATATGTATGAAACACCAATCAGAGGAACACTGGATGCGAAAAATTTGAATTTAAAAAAAGAATGGAGATCTTAAGTCTGAAAAGCACTATAAAATGACGGTGTGCAGAATATGCAGTAAAAATTCTTTTAAAAATATGTAGAACACATGCCATTCAACTAAATTTCCTATGGTACCCTCATTCAATGAAGCTTGATTCTCACAATGCTTTAGCATTATAAATTTCCGATTCTGTATAATAATAATTTGTATGTGACTTTGAAAAATACCAAATATAGTACTGAGACCATATAACTTGTACACCCAAAATTGAAGTACTGGACTAAATATTGGGACTGAGAGAGTAAAAGCTAGTTTAATAGGTCTCCATGTATATGGAAAATTGCACTGAGGCGAGAAATCTGATCTACATTTATTATCAAATTTTATTTTACGTAATTTTTTAGATTAACAGGTGGCTTCCTCTAACTTTGTTTATGCCCAGTTTCTTGTTTTTTTTGGTAAATGTGTACAATTGTGGCCACAGGAATATCATTAACAGTATACAAAAAGTGGCAGTGGGGAAGGCTTAAAAGTACATCATAAAAAAAACTGCAAATGATAGAGGCACGATTATGTTTCCTTAATTAGTGTCAATTAGGTTTCATTATGGTGGTCAAATAATTAGGGTAAAGTGTCATGATGGGCTGCGTCCCTTCATGGGCTTGAATTTGGGTTTGCATCTTTTCTATTTAAGGAGTCGTCTAGGTTGAAATAAGGGGGTAGAGTATTTTTGAGTATTAGGGAGCAGCTGGCGCTGCTAGAGATAGCTTAGCTATTTTGGGCTCTCGTGTGGTTTGTTCTTTAGTCTTCCAGTTTTCAATAAATATTCCCGTTCAATCATTCGATATTTTATCAATTGGTGCGGTGAACCGGTTCGAATAATGGTGACCACGCGCAGTATGGAGCAACGAATGGAGTCCGTGGAGAATGATACTAAGGATGTCACGGCTGCAATTTGTAGCCTTGACTCACGTCGGGAGGATTCCGAGCGAAGTCAGCGCAAGATGTTTGCAAAAATGGAAGAATTTATGGCCCACTTAGCCAGTGGACCCCCGTCGGCGCCACCATCATCTTCTTATTCCCGCAACGTATCGTCGCCAGCCAATAGCGTCCCTGTTCCTCCCATGCCGTTGCAAAAATTAGACTTGCCTACGTTCGATGGGTCTGATGCTCGGGCGTTGCTCGCTCGAGCCGAACAGTATTTCTTGGTCCACAAGAAACCCGAGGACCATCGCTTACAGATTGCCATAATTGCCATGGCCGGGTCGGCCATGTCTTGGTACCAGTTCCTTCAGACCTACCGCCCTCACCTTGACTGGCTCGCTTTCAAGGAGGACCTGTTGATTTGCTTCGGCGAGGACTCTTCCCTCAATGTTTATGAGACCCTCGCTTCCCTCAAGCAAATGGGCACTCTCGATGATTACATCAAGCGTTCGAGAGCCGGATTGCCTATGTTCGAGATTTATCCGAGGCCCACCATTGCGGATTTTTTCTGAGCGGCCTTCACCTTGATTTACGGGCTTAATTACCGAATACCGCGCTACATGACTACTCTTTGACATGAAAAGCCGTCAGAAGGGTGGAACACACGAGACCCTTCGACCTTCAACCCTCGACTCCCGCACATCAATGCAC
>AYJT01055559.1:0-20963 GCA_001278415.1 Ocimum tenuiflorum | reverse complement strand
TTCACAAAATTGTCTTTGATATATAGTATGAATTCAAAAATGATATAATATGCTATATTATATTTAGCTTTCTAATACTAAAGAATGTGAAAGTGAAATAAATAAAATATAAATCATATTTTGCTATAGATAATTACATTTTTATCATTAGAATTAAATATTAAAGAGGAATAAAATAGAAAAACAAATATTTTGAAATAATAAGATATTTTTATAATAGGTATAGATTTAATGAATCATTTGCAACTATATAAACTGAATATAATACAAAATTAGCAAATGAACACGTAAAATCATTTCGGTGATCCGTTAATTTCTTTGGGACCAAATTACAAATTTTTGAATCGAAACTAGTAAGAAATTTTCAAAATAAAAATAAAACGAAATTGTATTATGTGAAATTAAAAATGTAATTCACTCTTGAAGCACGTGTACAAAAATCCCCGACCATTTAAAAACAAAATTTGAATTTGAGAGCGATGCACTTTTCACCACTTGAATTAAGCATTTTATGTTGATGAAATATGGAAAAGATACCCTATTTATGGTTAAAAATTCGATGAAACCTACACAACTTAGGTATGAGGTATTAAATTATATATTAATGTATTTAAATTGATATTATGTTATATTTAAACTTGTTGAACTAGAGTTTTTAAATATACCTATTCTAAATGGACGTGTTATATTAAACATATAATAATCAATAATCATTAGTATGAATCTAAAGTTGCTTGTTACCGATCTTTAAGAATAACAGTTAATTGCAAAATAATTTAAACAGTTTCCAAATACATAGGTCGACTTATTTTTTTCTTAGTGCCGTACCTAAAGTATCCACCGTCGACAACAGTGACTAATTTACTCATTACGTAGTAGGCAACTCAAAGGGTGGGATAACTGGCCCCAAGATTTAACACTATTGCATACATAAAGCAGAATTCGGACATCTGACTTTGTTTAAGCGTGGATCAATCCTTACCACTAAACCACATACTTGGGGTTATATAGATTTATAGATTGATTTATTAATTTCACCGTACAATAGTGGAAATTTTCGGGCTTAATTTTTGTTATATTTTGGTAATATACATATATAATATTAAAAGATACCTCTTAGAGGATTATCATAGTCAAAATTATACAAAATATGTCTACGGGTAATATTTATGATTTGCATGTATAATACTTGATGGACTTAGTTTTTTGTTTTTCATAATTCAATAAACCCCGTCTGGATGTCCCGAGTCACCACGTAAACTCGAATGTTTGATCTCATTATCAGACATGTGCTTATCCACATGCACTCCGAATTAAACATATGGTAGAGCTATTTTGTACTTTTCTATGGTTCAATATTTTAGCTTTAGTAGATACGATACTTTTTCTATACCTTATTAACACACTGTTACGGCACATTATATTTGTATTTAATATTGTTTCTTTCTTTGTCAATAAAAGTTTACTTTCGTATAATTTGACAGACGTCATACTGGGTTGGGGGGTGATAAAATATTTTTTGTCACTATTTGACCGTTTACTTTTTTTCATCATAAAAAAAATGGTAGTTGCTCTTTGAAATCAGTCATATACAATGCAGCCAATTCCAAAATAGAGGCCAACTTGAGTTATTTGTATGTGGGTTGGGTGGAAAAGTTGCTTCTATTGGGAAACAACTAATGGTTGTTAGAATTATTTTTATTTTCAGTCTCAATCAATTAAATAGCAGTTCCTTTTTTTTATTTTTTAATCTTTCTAACTTTCAATTAATAAATAATACCTTAAAATAAAGTATTTTCTGTTTTTTTATTAAATAATAAATAGAAATAGCGGAGGCTTTATTTGTTTATTATTGAGATTCTATTTATGCCTAAAAATTTAAAGAATATATATATTCATTGTGTAAACAACATGAAGTAGAGTTAGAGGGGAATTTCTATACTGCCTACACATGCAGCATAGAATTTTCCTGTTAGAGTTAGACGCTGGTGATTGAGCGGCCATCTCGTATACGAAAGTCATATGTTTGGCCATTGTCGAGTTTGTGCAAATTCATAATCCATATTCGACATTAAGTAATAAAAACTAGGGAATAACTATATTAAATAATAACTGTAAGAATTAAAATTAAATAGATATTGTAAGGTTTCGGCCTATTCGAAGTAGAACCGAAGCTAAAACTCCTGTATCCAAACCAAACCGAACCAAAACTATCCAAAACTCTCAATTTCATTCGGTTTTCCTGTAGTGACTCTGTTATGGTCAACCCTTTGCATGATATACTCATAAATAGTAGTTGTAAGAAGAGGAGTTTAAAATGTCACCATTGCTTGAGAAGAACGAGTTCCTCTTGCAAGGATTGAATTAGGTCAAATCTCACATTCTTCAACCTTCATTTCAACCAAATATGGCTTCGGGATTTCCTTCCTTTTTTTTATTTTTTTATTTTTGGGTTTCCATACCTAATCATTCCAAAACATTCAAAACCAAGTATGAAAATCCAAAACCTCAAGATGATACAACCAATCATGAACACAAATTAATACAAATTACACACTTGACGATGATTCAAAAAACTCATTCAACAAAATTTTCTCCAACAATTCATGAATAATCTCCCTTTCAGAATTCCCTAGTTAGCATGGAGATCACATTAGAGGAAAAAATGCACCAAAAAGTATGGAAGAATAATCAAAAACCATTTTTTCTTTTTTTGAGAAAATCACAAACCTTTCAGAAGATTGTAAGCTTCTCAGATTCATCAGCACACATCTGACAATTTCAACTGATACAAAAGGATTTGCAAGAATCAATCGACAGAGAATATTCCAAGAATAACAACGTCATAAATAAAAATTGAATATAGCTTAAATAGGAGGTAGAGTTTCTAACCTCAGGATGATAGCCAAAAAGAACTTGAAGGGTCTCATTTCCATAACTCAATTGATCCTCCTTTATCTGCTTGGCTGACTCCTCAAGATTATCTGGACACCCACTCACTACAATCAGATCAAGTGTCGGAATTTCTCCTACACATTTTGGAATCTCTTGTAGTATCTTACAAGATTGAAGCACCAGACACTTGAGTCTTGGGAAGTGGCTGCTTTCAGTTATCCATCGTTTTAGACTTGATCCATCGATTAGCATAAAAAGCAGCTGGGGAAATTGTTCACCACTTGTTTTCCATGTTCCACCATCGCCATAACTACTTCTTTTCCATGTTTCACCGTGACGATTACCATAAACTTTGTCTATAAGTTTAAGCACTCGTAGATTAGGCAATGAACCGATAATGTCCATATTTTCCCAAGGAAATTTCCCGCCGGCCAAGGTTAACTTTCTCAGTGTCTTGGGGAAACTGGGTGTATGAGCCTGCCAAGAAAAGTCTCCAAACCCTCTCACTTCCAATTTTTGAAGGTAATACAGATCCTTGAGATGATGGAGATGATAGTCTTGATTGATTGTATAGAAAAGTCTTAGTTCTTGTACATTTCGAATCATTTGCACCATCTTCCCATTCCATACAAGATTTTCGACATGTAAAAGAGTCTGGAGATTTTCTAAAGCAAGATTTGACCCATCTGGGGGATGAGGTAGCATACAAAGATCATACAAGACAAGATGCCTCAGTTGTGGCATCCTCCAAATTTCCACCGGCAAACATAAATGAGGTGCTTTTTCATCGTATCTCCAATATATTTTGTGTGATCTGAAGGCTGGATTATTTATGACTAAGGTTTGAAGATTCACAAGATTAGATATGGCTGGTGGGATGGTACTAGAGCAATATTTTTCTTGAAGAAAGGCAATAGAACAACTTAAAGCAAGATATCTCAAGTGAAACAACACAAATAATTGGGAAGGGAGCTCTTCAAGGTTGTAAGTTGCAACATCCAATACCCTAAGCAATCTAAACCATCCCAAACTGAGCCAACTAGGAAATTTCTCTAATCGCCGGCATAGAATAGTGCGGGCATTTAGGCCCCAAATGTTATCTATATCAGAGCCATGGAAACTGAAGCGCCCCACATTTATCATGCCTTGATGACGAACATGCATTTCCATAAAATGAAGAAAATTCTCTTCTTCGGCTTTTCTTATGCACAAGTCTCGTACCATATCATGGAGGCCACAAGTCTTGATTCTCCCGTCACTCTTTCTCCTATTCACAATTACAAGATTTCTATTGACAAGATCCTCCAAGTACTCCTCTGCCTCCTCTTCCATGCTTTTAATGCTTCCACTTTGATGGTTCAAGAAGCCCTCAGCTACCCATAATTTAACCAGATTTGAAGCATGGATTTTTGAATCTTCTGGAAAGCATCCCATGAAAAGAAAACATGGCCTTAAGTGATAAGGCAAGTGGGTGTAACTCAAAGATAATATCTCATCTGAATCCTGACCTACAATTGGATTTAAAACCCTGCAAATTTCCTCCCAAGAAGCTTCCGTCTCTTTCACTGTTGACAGGAATCCTGCAACTAGGACAACAACAAGTGGTAGTCCTAAACACTTTTGGGCTATCCTTTTCCCAATTTCTACCAATTCAGCTGGGCATTTTCTATTTATGAATACCCTTTTCTTGAGCAAATCCCAACTCTGGGAATCAGTCATGAACCTCATCCGATGAAGAGGGCTACCAGAGTCAAGATAAGCTGCTACATCTGATATTCTTGAGGTTAACATGATTCGACTTCCATTACCATCATCTGGGAATACATTCCTTACATTGTCCCAAACTTCTGTTACCCAAACGTCATCCATTACAATCAAATACCTCCTACCCTTCAAGTTTTTAAACACTTTCAATGCAATTTCATAATCATCATTAATCTCATCTCCTGACATATGTTCTTTTAACAATTTCATTGAATCCGCTAGATCTAAAAGAATTATCCTAAACCCTTTCATACTATAATCTTGAGATACTGTGAGCCAAGCTCGGATATCAAAATGCCTCATGATTGATGGATCATCATAAACAGTTCTAGCAAGAGTGGTCTTACCAATGCCGCCCATACCCACTATGGGAATGACTTGGAGTTTGGATGACAGTCCATGGAGCCGATCCTTTATTGCCATGATATCATCGTTTAGACCGATCACTGCATCGTTGCAAGAAGGCCCTGCAATCCTCGTTGATGTAGACGACGTAGCAGCATGTGGAGATGCAACTCTTGATGATGATGATGATGATGAAGTAGCAGAAGGCCGGTCTTCCATGATTGCTCCGGCGATTGAACCGAGTTCCTCCATTACATCTTTAAGCAGCTCTTCCAATTTCACGCTAGCAAAATTCATCGGTATATAATTCAACTGCATTTTCTGATGCAGAAAATGATCGATGATATCTTCTGCTTCGTGAGCTATATACCTTATCTTTTCCTCCCAACGGCGGGATCTATCCGGATAATCTTCAAGAAAGGATAGCAAGAAAAGCACGCATTCATGGATAGATCTGATCTTGTCTTTGGCTTCAAAAGAAAAGAGATATCTGCTGTGGTTTATGTTCATGTCTGTTGTTTGAGCAAGGGAAAGAAGAGCAGCATAAGCTGCCATAATGGTGGACTTCACTCTGGTCTATTTGGATAAGTGGGTGTGTCTCTACGAGAACGAAAGAATGAAGGTAGTTACACTCAATGAAAGATTTGTGGGTCCATCGTTATTGGTGTTAAGAAAGCGGCGGTGAATTCAATGGGCATTGTAGTCATCTAGATGTCTTTGTAAATATAAATGTAAAAAATATTGAAAATTTTTTCAAGTAATATTGGGGTTATAAATGAATCGAATTATTTATGAGCTACTTGGATTGTGATTTTATAAAAACTCATTTGAGCTCGTCTAGTAAATCACTTTAACTAAACGAATTAAATTTAGTTATATCCGACTTGCAATTGAACAAGCTCATATCTTTCGGGTTCGATTAAGCTCGTGAATTCTAAAATATTCGATAATAAAATCAAAATTCAACTGCACAATAAACTACTCAAACTCGGAAAATTGTAGTAGTCAAATTGACTAAATTCGATCACACCACTAAATAATACAAGTGTGTCTGTAGTAGGAGTGAGAGAGATAATACCATATCCAACCACTACTAAATTATCAAATATAGATGAGTACACCGATACAATAAGTATGAGTATTGGTCAGAGTTCCCCATGAGTCTCAACCTTAGTAGTAATTAGATTTTCGACTATTATTTAACCAATTATACAATATGTTTTAATTATAATTCAGCCATTAATAAGTAACGAGCAAATTAAATGGTAACAAAAGGTTGGGCCGTTTGCACTATATTTGAGGGCTAAGATTTGTTTTATTTTACATGGCCATTATGAGTCCCATTGCGTTTTTCCTTTTGTTCTTTTGTTGATTTGTTAATTTGTATTTCCTTTCCTTTTTCTTTATATTATTAAGAAAATTCAAAAATATGCAAATATACCCCAAAGTAATCCCGATTTGTTTATATCCTGTACTTTTTTCCTCAGACAAATATAACCCAAAGTATAGTTCTGTCATGCAAATATAACCCGACATTATAACAGTGTTAAATATGTATTGACAAACTATTCCAAATATATTGGACACGAATCAAATTAATGAATCATAAATATTGACCTTTTAAGATAAAGGACTCGGCCGTCTCAGGTGACTAAGCACTAGGGATGTCAATCGGGCCAGCTCACCGGGTTTCGGGCTAAGGGTTATTTAATTTGGGTTAAATGGGTTGAAAATTTTTTCGGGCTAAAAAATCTTAACCCTGACCCTAATCCTTCCATTTTCGGGCTAGCCCTTCGGGTCAACAAATTTACGCATCTTTTACCCTTTTTTTCATTTGTATAATTTCTTAACAAAATTATATGTTCATTATATTATTATAAAAGTAATTAATTAAATATAATGTAAATAAACATCAATTTCAGTTATCATAAAAGATCCCAAAGATAAATCATCAACCGAAAACTCTGATAAAAAAAAATAACAAATTATTAATTGATTAAATTGGAACTGAGGAGTGATGAAATTGAAAAAGAAAATAAGTGTATTTAATTAATTGATGAACTAATTATTGTTTTTTTTAATTTTTCATTGGCCCGAAAGGCCAACCCGGTGCTCCGTCGAGCCAAACCGTTTAACCCACGGCCCATATAACCCAGCCCATTTAGCCCAAATTTTCCCGGGTAAAAAAATTTCGGCCCGAACCCCCATTTTTGCTCAGGTTATTCGGACTAAATTGACATCCTTACTAAGCACAGATTACACTCTAATATTGATCTTTTGAAAGAAGGGAAACAATCAGTCTAATCCGCTTGGGTTTCATTCGATTCGGACTCTTAGCTCTGGGGATGTTGAGCTGATGTAACAAAGTATGCTAGCCTCCCAACGAAGCCAACACGAATCACGTTAAATTCCATGTATTATCACACGTTAAATCCCATGTATTATCATACGTGATTATTTTTCAATTTTTTTCTTTATTTGAGGTATCAAAACAACATCGTTACGTTGTTTCAATTATATCAAACAACGTAGTTCTGATTGTGAGAGAGGAAAACGCGAATGGTGATTCAAAACTCAGAAAAGTTGAAAACACATTTTCAAACATTTCAAATTCAGAAAAACGTGATTGCAAATTCAACCAAGAAAACTTTCATATTTTCCCCAAATCAAAATAGGGGTGACGAACCCTAACCAAATTCAACCAAGAAAATTTCTCCTAAAACTTCTATGATAATCGTATATCGAAATAGGAATGAATACAATTCTCCAATGAATCATGTAAGACTGGGCAAACTCGTCGGCGGAGGACAAGGCGTATTAATTTTTTTGGTCTTTCAAATAATGAGAAACTTAGTAGTTTTAATTTCCTTTTCTACTGGCTAGGTAGGATTACGTGCAATTCACGTAGTGTCTTTGCTATTTTAAAATTATTGAGTAACTAATACAACTTTTATACATTTTTAATGATTTAGTTGTATAAAAACTACTATACTAATATTCTAACACTCGTTGATCTACATTAATAAATTAAGAAATAATGGATTCATTTAATTGAACAATTAATCTTTATTGAGTCTTGACGAATAGTATATAGACTTGTCGTTACTTTTTTAAAAAATATTATTTTATAAAACCCTTGAAGTATCCAATGAATTTGATTAACGTTAAAATAATACTTTTGAAATAGTAAAATAAATTCTTACAAAATATTATTTTAATATGCCTGAATAATTTACCCGCAACTTTTATTATTTGATCTTGATTATTTTATAACTTCTTTTATTATCGTTGGTTAAATATAAGTTTATCAAACATCAAGTTATTGTTCATCGTAACTCAAATGTATATTTTCTTTTTTTCTTCTAATGTGTAATCTTCATATTTTTTTTGGATATTTTATTTTCATTTCTTGCACCTCATAAGGTTGCAACCCACAATTAATAATCTATTTTATTCCATTGACTCGATCATTTTTCTTAATATTTCTTTTATTTTCTTTTAGTTTAATTTGACTTCTTTAATTATTATTGGGAATATTTTTTTTATTTCTTAGACGACGATATTTTGATCTATATATATTAAAAGAGTTAGCTATATACTATCTTTGATTTTCACATAGTTGAGTGCAATCATAAATTAAGCAATTTAAGTTTTGAATTGATATTTTTGGACTTCATGAAATTGTCCTGAGTGCAATCAAAAATTATATAACGTTATATTATAATTATGTTCTTAATACTAAATAATGTGAAAATCATACAAATAAAATATAAATAATATTATAATTGTAGATATAAATGTAGATAACTACAATTCTAGTCGATAATATTAAGATAAATAATTAGTTATATGACATATATATAATTATATTATTGTCATTAGAATTTAAAAAGGATAAAATAGGACACAAATATTTTGGACGAATTCATACACTTTTATAATAAATATAGAATTTTTATGATGAATAAGGTAATTTATTAATATTATGATATTTATTATTATCATATAATAATTAGAAGATAAAAATGTTAGGACAACATCTAAATTGCATTATTGATAAGTACAAATCTTATATATAATATCAAAATAAATAAAAGTAAGTTAATTATATCATGCATAGATAATTACATTATTGTCCCCTAAAATAATTATTTTAAGAGGACAAAATAGGAAATAAACAATTTGGAGAAATATATACACTTTTATAATAGATATAGATTGTAATGTATATGGATGCATTTACTATTTCGATCTTATTTTAAATGCTAAATGGGATTAGATCTCTTTTATATGGAGTAATTTCAATCCAGGACCCGAAGATGGTTTTCTCTCTGATTTAGGACCCGAAAGATATCAAAATTTTCAATTTAAGACCCGAAAGATGCCAAACTTTTCAATCCAGGACCTTCACACTTAACAGCGTTAAAAATACATCCGACAAATGCTGACATGGCTGTAACATAGCCACATCATCAACACACTTCATATTTTTCACAATTAAATTTTTAAAAAAACGAACAAAATAACACACATATAATTTTTCATTCACGACAAAAGAATTAAGAGGTTGAGAACAAAAAATTATATATATGTATTCTTCTGTTTGTATTTTTTTTAATTTAATAGTGAAAAATATGAATTTTGCTGATAATGTGACTATTTAACGGCTGCATCAGCATTTGTCGGGTGTCTTTTTAACGCTGTTAATTGTGAAGGTCCTGTAGTGAAAAATTTGATATCTTTCAGGTCTTGAATCGAAAATTTTGACATCTTTTGAGTCTTGAATTGAAAATTTTGATATATTTCAGGTCTTAGATCGAAAATCGATCTTCCGGGTCCTAAATTAGAAATAAAATTATCTTTCGGGTCCTAAATTAAAATTATATATAATACGGACACAATATAACCACAAAACCGCAAAATAATTGAAACCATGTCAAATTAAAAAAAAATGAAACAGTGTCATTTTTATACATCAAAAAAAAAATTATAAATAGTTACGCATAATAATACGTGAAAGTTAACGTCCACGTCAGCTCGTATTTAACATGATAATGATGCCAGGGTATATTTGGATAATGAATGTATATTTGCCTGGCCAAATTGTGAAATAAAAATATCTCAATCGCAATAATTGAAGAGGCCAATTAAACTAAACGAAAATGAAAGAAATGTTTAGAAAAATGATAATTGAAGTGGAAGAAAATAGAAAACTAATTATAGGATTGAAAGTTGAAACCTTATGAGGGAAGAAATATAAAAGTAAAATGTAACCAAGAAAAGAAATATAAAGATTATGCTAAAATTTCAAACATGTCATAAAGAAGAAAAAAGAATATAGACATTGAAATTTTAAGCAATGACAATTCAATGTTTGATAAACTTATATTTAAAACAAAAATAGTAAGAAAAACTCTAAATTAATTAAGGACAAACAATACAAAATTAATTTAATACAGTTTGGATGCGTAATGTAAATCATTCAGATTTCATAAGTATTATTTTAACTTTCAGCAAATTTGTTCGTTAGTTTTAGAGTTCCATTATTGAATGAATCAATTATATTTTTAATTTAAATCAACAAATATCATATTATTATTATTGTAGTATTTTCATACAAATAAAAATATATAAAAATTATATTCTTTACAATTCCATCATTTTAAAACCAGACGCAAACCTAAATAATTATTTAGAATAGTTGAAGGTGCACTAATCAAAGTTGATAAGCAATTACCTGGGTGATGGTTCATTGAAATCAGAATCAACGGTGGTGATGGAGTCTTGAATCTGGTGACTCTTGATCACTGCTGCCACCATTTATCAAATGAGATTTGATGTTACACATTCGTATGATGTAGGAAAACCAGATATGTCCCAAGATACTTAAACAAACACAAAAATGAGAAGCCTCAAATGCATAAATAAGAATGATGACCGTTGGATTCAATGAATCATAAACAATCCAGTCTTTCTCAATCAGTTTCCAATCACATGTTCAAGCACATGTTGAAGTTCAAGATTGTCAAAACGAACTTGAAGGGAATCATTTCCGTAGCTCTCTTGCTCCTCTTTTATCTTCATGGCGGACATCAACAGAGACCGGCGACAATTATACACTTCGATAAATTCAAGACTCGGAATGTCTCCTATCTCTTCCGGAATCTCCCTTAGATTCATACAGAAACGAAGCACTAGCAACTTGAGCCTTGGGAAGGGGTTGCTCGGGGTTATCCATCGCCGAAGAGACGACATCTCAATTACCAAAGACAGTAGCCGAGGAAACTCTTCGTCACTTGTCTCCCACGTTTCACCATTGCAAGCGTGTTCAAGTAGTTTGAGCACTTGAAGATTAGGTAATGAACCAACAATGGCCATGTCTTCCCATGGAAATCCACCACCCACTAAGATCAACGTTTTCAATGTCATAGGAAAATTAGGATTCTTCCCCTGCCAACAAAAACCTAAATAGCCCATCACTTCTAGCTTCTCAAGTCGGCATAGATATTTGAGATGGTGGAGACCATACTCTTCATTGAGTGTATAGACAAGTCCCAACTTTTTTACATTTGGAATCATTTGTAGGATCTTTTCATCCCATACAATATTCTGAACCAGCGAAAGAGTTTGGAGATTCTCTAGAGGAAGATCTGCTCCATCTGGATTCGAGGGAAGAGGTAGGAAATAAGGAGGATCCAAGATAAGATGTCTTAATTGCATGCTCCTCCAAATTTCTAATGGCAATGAAAAATTAGATCCACCATCAATGCTTCTACTCTGTAATTTGTAAGAGCGAAATTGATTGATGATTAGTGTCTGAAGATTCGGAAGATTGGATAGGACTGATTTAACAAATTTTGGAGAGCCAGACGAAGCAAGATATCTCAGATGAAAAAGCTCGTGTACTTGGATAGGGAGATGTCCAGATACACCGAGTACCCTAAGATATCTCGAACGTTGCAAGAGAGGAAGACAATTGTCAGACATCTCGTCATGGAAGCATAGAATGGTTTGGGTGGTTGAACCCCAAACCTTAGATATACCACATCTGTTATTCCAAATAACGCGTGGATCATCCAAAATAATATCTGGATGATTCCTCGAGTATTGTCGAAGAACATGTTGGTCCATAATACGGAGAAATTTCTCTTCATGTGCTTTCCTTATGCAGAAATTTCGCACCATATCATGGACACTGCAATTCTTGATTTTCCCACCAATCTTCCTGCTATTCACAATTACAAAATTTTTTTTCACAAGATCCTCCAAGTACTCCTCTGCCACTTCTTCCAAGCTGCATCCATCTCGATGTTTCAAAAATCCCTCAGCTACCCATAATTTAATAAGGGTTGAAGCATAAATAACTTTATCTTCAGGAAAGCCTCCAATAAACAAAAGACAGGGTCGTAAATGATGAGGTAAGTGCGTGTAACTCAAGGATAATATCGCATCCAAATCTACCCCAAGAGCAGGATTTACATTTTTGGCAATTTCCTCCCAAGAAGTCCGACTCTTATCGACTGTAGAGAGAACTCCTGCAACTAAGACAACAGCAAGGGGTAGCCCTGCACATCTTCGTGCAATCTCTTTCCCAACATCTTCCAAATCAGGTGGGAAACTAACGACCTTTTGCCGAAGCAAATCCCAACTATGATAACCATCCATGAACCGCATCATATGAAGAGGGCTATGAGGGTCAGGATAAGCAGCTACATCCGATAACCTCGTGGTTAACATGATTCGATTTCCATTGTCATCATCGGGCAAAATTCCCCTCAAAAAATCCCAAACTTCAGTGCTCCAAACATCATCCACTACAATAAAATACCTCCTACTCTTTAACGTTTGGTATATTATAACTTCTTGTTCTACAATGCTCTTGTTTAAATCTTGTTCACTTATAAACAATTTCATAGAATGAATGAGGGTGGCGATAATTTTCTGTGCACTATAATCTTGTGATACTGTGACCCAAGCACGAATATCAAAACGATCAACTATCAATGGATCATCATAAACATATCGCGCTAGAGTAGTTTTACCTATGCCACCCATACCCACGATGGGTATGACTTCAAGTTTGTGTGATTCTCCACAAAGTCGATCCTTCATTGCTATCAGATCGTCATATAAACCGACAATCACATCTTTTTTGCTTGTGATCGCAACTCCAGGTCGTGAAATTGGCGAATCTGGATTACTCAAGGCTCGTTCGTCTATGATGTCTCCAACAATTACACCAATTTTCTCTGTTTTTTCTCTTAGCCCCCCTAGCAACTTAGAACTGGATGCCTCAATAGTACTCAAATTCGGCCGATTTTGGTTCCACATAAGATCTTCGGCAATTGCTTCTGTTTCATTAGCTAATTCCCCGATTTTCGCTTCAAGACGGCTGACTTTATCTGGAAAGTCGTCGAAGAATGATATCAACGACATCACGTATGCACGGGTAGATGTGATAATTTCTTCTTCAGCTACAGAGATACAATAAATTTGAGGATTTAGAACCAGATCCGTGGTTTCTTTAAGCGAAACAAGAGCAGCGTAAGCCATATCTTGGCTGTGTCTATGGAGGTCTCTGTTGTAAAACACCGGCTAACCACTAGGCGGAAGATCTAAAGCTTTTCGTTTGTAAGGGAGACGAAAGAGAGAAATTTCAGTGGGAGGATGAAAAGTAAGAAAGTGCACATGGAGAAAAGGAGGTTTTTTCTATTTCAAAGTTGTGTTTATTTCTTAAAGTTGTATCTTTTCTTTTTCTTTCTTGGGAACATTGCCTTGTATGACTAGCTTTTCTAAAGATGATCATCAAGGACTTGTTTGATTTTGATATTTTGGCGGCAGGCGGCCCCGCCTGGCTAACGCCGAGTTGAGATCTATGTTTGGTTCTTCAGTTGTGGGTAGCGCTTAAATCCTTCTCTACATCCGTGCATCTCAATTAAATGATTATAATTATGCAAATTACACTCTTCATCAATTATGATTTGGTTAGAGTTGTATTAATCCTTGTATAACCTCAAATAATCAACTTATTATTTGACACATATATGAACGTCATTGGCATTTATACCACTACATGGAGAAATTCAAGACTGACATAGAATGTTTAAACATGAAATCTGCGCCGAAAAGAGACAAAAATTTCTGATTACGCCTCTGCAGCCTAGGAGAAGCTTCCGTTCTGCATGCATGAATAATGTGCAAAGTTGGTGTCTTAACTCTTCAACACTCGGCAAGAAAAAAAAAATGGAGGAATCTGGTAATGTCTCTCAACGTGATTTCGACATCAATCTATTTAGAAACTTGATCTGTTTGATATAAGTTTGATAGTTTTTTTTGGTTGTCTACTATGCCTGCATATCATGTGCCTATTTAGTGTTAAACTAGCTAAGATTACGTACAACGCACGTATTATCTCTGTTATTTTAAAATAATAACATTATGAAGACTATAGATTTTATATGTTTTTGGATTCACTCAATCAAAAACTAATATTCATAATGAAATATTTAGTATTTTTTATAAAGAAATATCATTTTATAGAAATCTAAAAGATCTAAAAGTATCGGCTGAATTTGCTGAAAGTTAAAATATTACTTATGAAATAGTTAAATTTGATACAAAATATTTCATTTTAATATGTATAAATAATTTACATTAGAATGTAAATTACTTTCAATCAATCTTCTATTGTTTTACCTTGATTCATTTGAAGTTTTTCTTAATGTTTAGCTTCAAATATAATTTTATCAAACATCAAATTAGCGTTCTTCGAAATTTCAATGTATATTTTCTTTTTTTCTTCTTAATCTTTATATTTCTTTTCTTTGTGATATTTGTCTTTTACTTTTCTTGCACCTCATAAGTTGCAACCCTACAATTAATTTTTTAGTTTCTTCCACATCAATTGGTTTCATCATTTTTCTAAATATTTATTTCATTTTTCTTTAGTTTAGTTTCATAAAGCATATTCATAAATCTATTGGGAAGGGAGCTCGTTGAGGTTGTGAGCTACAAAATCCAATACCCTAAGCAATCTAAAGCATCTCATATAGGCTAGCCAACTAGGAGATTTCTTAAATTTCCAGCATAGAATGCTGCGGACATTTTGGCACCTAATGTTATCTATATCAGAGCCATGGAAACTGATGTGCCGCTCGTTTATCATGCCTTGATGATGAACTTGCTTGTCCATGACATGAAGAAACTTCTCTTCTTTGGCTTTTCTTATGCACAAGTCTCGTACCATATCATGCAGGCTGCAGCTCTTGATTCTCCCATTCCTCTTTCTGTTGTTCACAATTACGAGATTTTTGCTTACTAGATCCTCCAAGTACTCCTCTGCCTCGTCTTCCATGATTTTAATGCTTCCACTTTGATGTTTCAAGAAGCCCTCAGCCACCCACAATTTAACCAGACTTGAAGCATGGATTTTGGCATCTTCTGGAATGAACAGAAAACAAGGCCTTAAGTAATGAGGCGTAACTAGAAGATAATATCTCATCTAAATCCTGACCAACAACTGGATTTACAGTCTTGCGAATTTCTTCCCACGAAGCTTCGGTCTGTTTCATCGTCGACGGGAATCCTGCAACTAGGACAACAACAAGTGGTAGTCCTAAACACTTATGCGCGATCTCTTTCCCAACTTCTACCAATTTAGGTGGACAATCTTTATCTTTGAACACCTTTTTCTTGAGCAAATCCCGGCTCTGGGAATCAGTCATGAACCTCATCTGGTGAAGAGGGCTACCAGAGTCGGGATAAGCTGCCACATCTAATATTCTTGAGGTTAACATGATTCGACTTCCATTACCATCATCTGGGAATATGTTCCTTGCATTATCCTAAACTTCTGTGCCCCAAACGTCATCCATTACAGTCAGATACCTTCTATCCTTCAAGTTTTTAAACACTTTCAATGCAATTTCATAATCGTCATCTATCTTATCTACTAATATTTGTTCTTTTAACAATTTCATTGAATCCGCTAGGTCGATAAGAATTCTCCTAAATCCTTTCCTACTATAATCTTGAGATACTGTGAGTCAAGCTCGGATATCAAAATGCCTCATGATTGATGGATCATCATAAACAGTTCTAGCAAGAGTGGTCTTACCAATGCCGCCCATACCCACTATGGGAATGACTTGGAGTTTGGATGACAGTCCATGGAGCCGATCCTTTATTGCCATGTCATCATCGTTTAGACCGATCACTGCATCTTTGCAATAAGACCCTGCTGCTCTCGATGACGTAGATGAAGCAGCAGCATGTCCAGATACAATTCTTGATGATGATGAAGTAGCAGAAGGCCGGTCTTCCATGATTGCTCCGGCGATTGAACCGAGTTCCTCCGTTACATCTTTGAGCTGCTCTTCCAATTCCACGCTAGACGGATTCATCCGCGTATAAACATAATTCAACTGCATTTTCTGATGCAGAAAATGATCGATGATATCTTCAGTTTCATAAGCTACATGCCTGATCTTTCCCTCCCAACGGCTGGATTTATCTGGAAAATCTTCAAGAAGAGCACGTAGTCGTGGATAGATCTGATCTTGTCTTTGGCTTCGAAGCAAAAGAGATATTTGCTATGTCTTATGTTCATGTCTTTTGTTTTAGCTAGGGAAAGAAGAGCAGCATAAGCTGCCATAATGGGAGAGCTTATCAAATGATGGACTTCACTTGGTTTATTTGGACAAGTTGGTCCGCAGTCCGGATCTCTTGTTACATAATAGTGTTGTATTACCGTATACAAATCAATGGAGATAAATCACGTCCCTAATTAAAACATGTTCTACCATAATTAATCTCCCTTAATTTGTACAATTGTCAATAATCTAAGTAATATAACATCATTGTTGGTCTCTGCGAGAGAAGGAAAGAATGAAGTTGGTTGTAGAGGCGGTACACTCAATGTGTGTACGCGAGAGAGAAAGAGATTTGTGGGTCCCCCGTTAATGGTGTTGAGAAAGTAGCGGTGAATTCAACAAGCATTGTAGTCATCTAAAATTCTTGTAAATACAAATGTAAACATATTAATTAGAGTGCGTTCAAGGAATAATAGGGTTATAAATGAGCTGTTCGACTTTTGATTTGATAAAAATTCGTTGGACCTCGTATGGTAAAATTATTACTTTTATTCAATTTTTTTTAAAAAAAATTACATTTTTAAAGATACGGTCCTATAAGTTGCGCCTAAATCACTATTTCAATTTATATTAGTACGTATTAGTTTAGTTCCAATTTATATTTCTAGTATTATATTCTCATCATCGACCATTTATTTCCGCTGTCATTATCATCAATATTATTGCATTATTAGAAGAGAGCCCACAATTTTCCATAAGCCATGTTATTATTTTAATCAAGCCCTAAGATAAATCTCATCCCATTTAATTTTATTGGCCTAATAGCCCATGAATTATTTGTGCCTAAGGATTTCTTAATTGGGGCGTTACACTTATCTTTCGGGTATGAGTAAGCTAGTGAGTTGAAATATTGGATAATAAATATCAAAGTTTGATTTCATAACCAACTATTCAAATTCAAAAAACGAATGTTGACTTGATTCGATGAGGTGCGTCTTTAGTAGGAGTAAGATAGATATGTCATCAGGTATAGATGAGTACACCAAGGGTAAATCTATGTGCTAACGGATTAGCAGGGTCAGCCAACCTTACAACCAGTCAAAAACACCTTTAATATGAGTATTGGTTAGAGTTCTCGAGTTACAGAAGTTCTATTATTTGAGCCTCATGACCGACCAATTTTTTCCCGGGTATAGCATGTGTTCGAGATCCCCACAAGTCTCAACCTTAGAACTACTTAGATTTTCAATTATTATTTAAGAAATTACGCAATATGTATTAATTAGAATTCAACCATTAATTAGTAACTAGCAAATCAAATGATAACAAAGGTTCGGCCATTTGCATTACATTTAAAGGCTAATGGTTTTATTTTACATGGGCCATTATAAGGCCCATTGCATTTTTCGTTGTTGATTTGATAATTTTTATTTCTATTCCTTTTTCTTTATTTTAAAAATATTTTTTTTTATTTTTACTATGTTTTATCTGTGGGTGAGTAAAATCGAACTGTGACCACAACCTAAATCAAATCAAAGATTTTTGGGTGGTTTCGATTCTGTCAAAAAAAACTTAACCGAAGTAGGTTTCGATTCGATTCAAGTTGAGGGATTTTGGATTCGATTTTACCCGAACCGCCCAAAACTTCAAAAATTATATTTTACTTATATTTTAATATTATTAATAATATATAATTGTAGTATTTTATATTATTATTATTATTATTATTATTATTATTTATATTTTATCCTAATATTGATTTGAAATTATAAATTTGAGAATTGTGATTGTAGCTTACGCTTAGTATGTTCCGAAACACTAAAAATATTTTTTAGAATTAATAAAATTATGTAAAAAACATGTTCTATCAGAACTGAACCGAAACCAAAGTTTTGGTGTACAGTTTGATTTCGGTTCGGGTTGAATTTTTGAAAAAATTAAGGTTGGCGGTTTGAACGGTTGGGTTTGATTTTTAAATTCAACACGAGCATGTAAATACAATTTATTTCTTTTTCCTTCAAATTGCAACAATAATTTAAAAAAAAAAAATCAGATACAATAAACACTATAAGAACATGTATGCACGAACACAAGAGCAACATGATTATTTAAGGATTGTCATGACATGACAAGAATCTAATACGATAAAAGCATGAAATGATTAAAATAATAACAAACCATAATATAGTTCGAATCTTTCAATCAATGCAAATGAAAAAGTTCAAACACCCTAATTTGGTCTGGTAAAGGAAAAAAGAACATGTTAACGAATCATCTATAATTATAATTACATGGTACATAACGTAAATCGAATTCTCCTTTCTTGCACGGTAAATCATAGATACAGAATAATATGAAAAAAAAAAAACCATAGAGAAGAAATGCATATAGAGAATATAAGATCTTTTATTCATCAATGTGTGTAGATTTACAAAAATATCACAATATATAAATACACAATTCTAAGATCTATGGAAATAGGATAAAATCTATGATGTTAAATTTCTTAGGATAAAATCCAAATAATGTCCACATAATAAATATATTTTCAACATAATCCAGTTTGACACATAATTTTCATTTATTTATTACGTTGATTCAATGAAGATTCAAATCCAATAAAATTCAATATCAATCGTCGTCATTGTTGTCTGAATTTATATTGAATTATCATTTTGTACCGAAAATCATTAGCCCTAATAATATATACCTCATCTAAGAGAGTCAATTAATGATAGAAACACTCAAATACTCACCGTGAGTACATTGCCAACGGCTGATGTGTCAATAAATTAGATGTACTAAGAATAATTAAAAGAATACCCAGAACTAATATAATATTGACAAGCGAAATTTATTCCTAAATATATGCACACAAATATATAAATCTATAATTTCAACAAGCCAAATTTGTGCTTAATTGGTCTTTTATGAGAATTTGGTTGCAGTCCATATTACTACTTTTTCAACTTAATTATCATTCAATTCTGTCATACATAAACTCTCAAATGCTCACCGTGGACACGTGATAATGTGCCCACGGTTGATGTGTCAATAAATTAGATGTGCTGAGAATAATTAAAAAAATACCCACAACTAATATTTTATTGACACATCAACCGTGAATATATTATCATGTGTTCACGGTGGGCATTTGAGTGGTTATGCATGAGAGAATTGAATGATAATTAAGTTGAAAAGTAGTAATGTGGACTGCAACCAAATTCTCAGAAAAGACAAATTAAGCACAAATTTAGCTTGTTGAAATTATAGATTTATATATTTGTGTGCATATATTTAGGAATAATTTTCATGTCTTTTTCTATTTGAGTAATATAAACCATTTACGCCTGGGTCGTTGACTTTGCACACGATTACAAATTGACTTAGGCTGCCGATGCTTCGCTTTCTTCCCATTTTTATATTATTAGAAAATTTAATATTTTCATAAATGATATTATATAATGCTCCACGTAGTCTCTGTCTAATTCTCCTAAAAGAGAGTTTAATAGTGCTCTAAGTTGATGGTGTAGGATTTGCCTTTTTTTAATAGAAAAATTCATATAATAATTAATTCCACTTAAATTTTATGTTAAAAATAATTTAACGAATTACTATACTTTTAGTCAAAAAGTCACTTCACTAAACATTCTTAGAGGCCCATGCATGACTTGTTTTCATAATATACCCAAAGCATATGTATCACCGTTATTCTATGCGTTGACGCAATGAAACAAGTGTCAAACATCTTTTTTTTATTATTATTATTTCTAGAAACAACCAAATTTTCAAACTCGCAAGCGTTTTACCTAATTGGCTTGTGTGCACTTATATTATATTAATATGATATTTCATAATCTATTATATTCATTACATATGTATAGAATAAAACCGTGGAAAGTTGAAACAATTGGCATAGATGGACATAGCTACTTAGTGCATCTTTTATATGTATTTAACCATTTTCATCATCACTTAGTCTGACTGAAACAAAAGAAAAGAGTCGTGCAACACACGAAAACACGGTTGAGATCGTTGTTAAATAATGGTATTATATATTTATACAATGATTGACACATATACTAAGTTACGGAGATAAATCAGAATTTTAAAGATAGTGTAATGATCAAAAGTCATAACATCAATTGATTTAAGATATATTCCAGATTCATTCTTATGAAATTCATATTGTATAGGTACAAAATTCAAGATTTGTAAGAAAATTGCGATGGAATAATTAATGTTGCTGATATCTTACATTTCGAATGGATTTAAACTTTATATTAAACTATACTCTATGGATATTTTTCAGCCAACTCTAACCATATGTGTGAATGAAATTTGAAGAAATAAATTCTTGACTTTTCA
>AYJT01055558.1:0-10946 GCA_001278415.1 Ocimum tenuiflorum | reverse complement strand
TTTTTTGAAAAAAAGATATTTTTTCCTATTTCTAAATCAAACCTTAATGAAAGAACCGTGGAATTGCCACGCGTCGAGTGTCCAATAATTGAGCATTTTGTTCACGCTAGTCCCCATTCCATATTATTTTATTAATTATGCATTGACAAATTTTGACAAATTGATTTGTAAAAGTAAGAAGCTTGACAATATGTGAACCCCTTTTGACTTTATTGATTCATAAATAATCAACGTATGAAACCATGTGACTTAGTTTTCTAAATTACAAAGTCCAACAAGATGAGCATAATTCTTGGCCCCATGCTTACAAATAACTAGAGTTCTCTTCTAGTAAAGGCTATCAAGTTTTCAACTAAAACAAAAGCATTAAGTTTAAGATATTCTTTCATATCATAGTTTTTCCTATCTATATATCGCGCAAACAATAGTTTAGTTATTAAGCTTTTAGAAAAATCATCTATGGAGAATCAGAATATCAACAAGATGGAGAGGTGGGAATTCGAGTGGTTCGTCCTAAAAGAAGGAAGATCAAAGCCAAGATCTTTCATCAAATAGCTAAGGAAAATTGATGCTTTGGTGGATCAGGATTTTTGAAAGAAATTAATATCGTTACATATACATGTATAGTCGGTTCAAATTGAGATATACTACTTTCATTTCCTAGAGAAAAAGAGCCTAAGGATATCGAAAGTACAAGAATTATATTCATATATTTGTTGGCCTATGATATTATGACACAAAGGGATATTCATTTGTATTCATATATTTGTATTCCTGATCCATTTTATCAAGAATAATAGGGTGGTCTCTTTACAAAAAGGATTGGCAATAACTTTTTTATCCAAAAGTATTTTTGGATTAATTAGGAATCATGTAATGTGTAAAAAAAATCAAAAAACCAATCTCCCATAATGATTTTGACTATTTAAACAATAGAGTTTGATATTTAAAAAAAATCCAGTAACATATCTAACATTGAAAAAAATATATAATAATCGTTTTAGTTGTTTATCCAGTAACATATCTAACATTGAAAAAAATATATAATAATCTTTTTAGTTCAATCAAAATATTTATTACTTAAGTTCTTTCGGAACAGTGTAATGGTGAATATTAATATGTTACGGCTCTAAAAATTGTTAGTTCAAGAAAAATGTTTGATTTTGCTTTTAATTTTCGTCAATAAATTTTTAGTTCAATCAAAATGTAGTTTTCTCCATTTTAACCCTCCGAATCTCAAAAATTAAAATCGATTTCTAACTCTCAAACGGTGTTTGGTTCTAACTATAACCTCTTGTTGAGAAAATAAAACAAAATTATAAGCATTTATATTTACATTTTCGTTATCTCTTCATTCACAAACGAAGAAAAGAAATGGTGAAATAAACTTTTGAAGGAAACTTTATAAAAGGAAACAAAAAAGTGTAGTCCTTATCTTTCAAAATTCAAGAAAATGTGACAACTTGGTAGGAAACCTCCAATAAGAGTGACAGCATAAAAGTATGAAAATATAGAAATGAAAATGAAATTCTATTGACTAGTACTATACCCATGTGATCTACAGGGACTATAGTTATGTCTATCAAATTTTGAATTAATAAGATCCATATTTATAGTTTATAATAAAAAAAAAAGTAAGTTTTATTATATTTTGACACTTTTAAATTACACAATATTTATCTCATAATTGGCGAACTTCCTACTTTATTAAATGTCATTAAATTACTAAGTTTATGTTGCAATCATAGATAATACGAATTATAATTAGTTGATTAAAATATGATTGAAGGTCATAATAAATATATAAGTTTCATATTTATAGTTTCACTTTATTCACTTATATTCTATGATAATTTTCAGCCAACCCTATACATATGCGTGTGTGAAATTTGAGGAAATAAATTCTTGAATTTTCATATTTTTCCTATTTCTTTATTTATTTTTTGGAAATGATAATTTTTTCCTATTTTTAAATTAATAATTTCTTTCACCTTTATGAAAGAGCCGCGGAGTTGCCACGCTTCGAGTGTCCAAGAATAGAGCATTTGTTCACAATAGTCCACATTCTATATTATTTTATCAACTATGCCTTGACAAATATTTGTGACAAAATGATTTTTCAAAATTAAAATCTTGATAATAGGTTGACTTTATTAATTCATGAATAATCAATGCATGAAACCATTTGACTTAATTTTATAAGTTACAAAAAGTCTAACAAGACGCGCATTAATCATGCTTATAAATAGCCACTAGAGTCTCTTCTAGCAAATACATCAAGTTTTCATCTAAAACATTAAGTTCTTTCATATCATTATTCTGCCTTTTTATATACCACTCAAACATTAGTTTAGTATCAAGCTTTAGAAAAGTCATCCATGGAGAATCGGAACATCAACAAGTTGGAGAGGGTGGGAACTGGAGTAGTTCGTCCTAAAAGGGGGCAGATCAAAGCTAAGATTTTTCGTCAGATGGCGAAGGAATTGAGGCTTTGGTGGATCAGAATTCATGAAAGAAATTAATATCATTACAAACATGTATTTGATGGGTAGAGCTATACAAACTATGGTTATATATGGTGATTGTAGACATTTTACTACATTCATTTCCAAAAGAAAAAGAGCCAAGGAGGAGTAAGAATTTGTATTCACATATTTGTTGGCCAATAATATAGATAGGTATATTGATTTGTATTCATATATTTGTAGTACGGATCCATTAGATCAAGAAAGATAGAGTTGTTTTTCTACAAAATGGATAGGCAATAACTTTTTGATCCAAAAATAGTTTTGGATGAAGTAGGAATCAAGTTTTGTGTTTAATGTCATTAAATCAAGTTTTGGATGGGCAATGACTCTTAAACTGTGTTTGGTTCTAACTATAACCTCTCGCTGAAGAGGAAAAAAAAAAAAGAACAAAATTGTAAGCATTCCGGTGACATTTCTTTTTTTTTTTAAATTAAAATACAATATTAAATAAACCAACACAGATATCTCTACAAAAACTCGAACTCGTGACCTTTAAAGTCATGAAAAAGGTGTTTGTCATTGAACCCCGAAGTGGTTGACATTCCAGTTACATTTTCCATACCTCTTCATGCACAAACAAAATTAAATAGTGAAATAAAATTTTGAAGGAACCTTGATAAAAGGAAACAAAATAGTCGAGTCATTTTTCTTTTAATATTTCAAGAAAAGGTTGCTACTGGCTGGGAAAACCCCAAATAGAAGTGACAACATAAAAGTATGATAAATATAAAAATGAAAATGAAATTCTATTGACTAGTATTGGACCTACACGGTTTGTGGAAACTATAGTTATTTCTATCAAGTTTTGAATTTAGTAAGACTTCAGATTCGTGTTTAATTTATATCTTATAAGGAAAAAAAGTAATTTATTATATTCCGACAGTTGTAAATTACGTAATATTTTATCTCATAATTGATGAACTTCCTAGTTTATTTAATGTCATTAAATCACTATGTTCAGGTTGCAATCATAGATGACACGAACTATAATTATATTATTGAATTTATCTTGGCGTTATAGTAAGTAATAAAATCTTTTGAAGTTCTTCTCATATTTATAGTTTCTTTGTAAAAACAATTTTAATTATTTTTCTGTAATGAGATAACTACAATGTCTAAAGGAATATATGGTGTTGGAGGATAAAATATTACTCCTTTTATTTGTATTAACGAAGCATACAAGTTCATGATAGCATGAGGTAAATGCTACAAGCTAGATGAAGACGTTTGGAGAAGGAATCAGCTCGAAAGGATACCAAGCTAACAAGTAGAACTGGAACCATAAGAAGCTCGAGGAGAAGAAATTGGAGAAAGTTAGCTCGAGAAGGCTTAAGGAGAAGCAGCTCAAGAAAGTTAAAGAGGGAGTTTAGAGCAAAGTCGAGGCTCAAAGACCGAAGCTTAGAGTTCAAAGCAAGTGATCGAACTTGTGAACGTAACTAGCTTGAAGGAAGGCCACGGATAGCTACTCAAAGGGAGTTTTTCTAGCTTGAGAGTGAACTCGAGTTGGCCACGGTCTTGCAAGTCCACCTATTCGTTGAATTTGTTATCGAGAAAAGGGGAGTCAAGGAGTTGTCCAGAAAAGCGCCCAGTAACCACTATCTGAAATAGGAGGAATATGGACGTTGAAAATAAAGCATTTGTTCCCCTAATATCTAATTTTAGTTAGGATTAGTTGATAACCTATAAATACGTTATCCTCATTTGTAAAAATAAACGCTAACAATCGCTCAGTTTCTCTTTATTTTGTCACTCTACTATTAAATTAAGCTACATAACTTTATTTATCTACTTCATTATACCTCTTGTAATCATTCATTCATTGTCGCCACACTTGAAATTTTTGTTTGGGTCATCAAATCGAAATTTAACCTCAACACATAGTATGATAGCTAAGGAATATTAGAGTCTATGGATACTTTTCAGCCAACTCTATCCATTTGTGTGTGTAAATTTGAAGAAATAAATTCTTGAGTTTTCTTTTTTTTCCCCCCTATGACTTTATCATTTATCATTTTTCCTATTTCTAAATCAATAATTTCCTCCGCCTTTATGAAAGAGCCTCGGAGTCGCCACGCGTCGAGCATTTTGTTCACGCTAGCCCACATTTTATATTATTTTATCAATCATGCCTTGACAATTGTGACAAAAATAAAAACTTGACAATAAGTGAACCTCTTTTGGCTTTATTAATTCATAAATAATCAATGTGCGAAACCATTCGACTTGATTAGTTTTCTAAGTTATAAAGTCCAACAACCTTCGCACTAATTGTTGGCGCCCATGCTTATAAATAGCTACTAGAGTCGCTTCTAGCTAGTAAATACATTAAGTTTTCATCAAAAACAAGACCATTAAGTTTAAGATATTATTTCATATCATTTTTTTGCCTATCTATATATCACTCAAACCCTAGTTTAATCATCAAGTTTAGAAAAAAATTTCATCTATGGAGAATCAGAGTATCAACAAGTCGAAGAGGGTGGGAACTCGAGTAGTTCGTCATGAAAAAGGGCAGATCAAAGCCAAGATTTTTCACCAGATAGCAAAGGAACTGAGACTTTGGTGGAAAAGGGTTCTTGAAAGAAATTAATATTGTTATATATATATGTGTGTGTGTGTGTGTAGCGATTGCTGATATTTTGCGTCTATGTTCATTTCCAAGAGAAACAAAAAGACAATTTTATAAAAAGTGCAAGAAAGGGATAAGAATTTGTAATCATATATTTGTTGGCCAATAATCCTAAAGAGGAGGACCAGCCACTTGTGGGGCCAAAGAAGAGGATAGTTTTTGATAAAGTAGGAATCAAGTTCTGCACGTGTAAAAAATTAATTTTGACGACTTAAAAAGAAAAAAATCCAGTACCATATCTATCACTGAAAGAAAAATGATAATCTTTTTAGTTCAGGTCCAATATTATTTTGTAGTTCAATCAAAAAATTTATTAGTTCAATTCTTTCGGGAACAGTTCAGTGATGAACATCAATGTATTGAGACTGAAAAAAAAAATTGTTAGTTCAAGAAAAATGTTTGATTTTGCTTTTAATCAAGTCTCGGTGATATGTTATTTTAGTTCAATCAATATTTTTCTTTTCAAAATTTAACTGTCTAAATCTCTAAATTTGATAATTAAAGTCGGTTTTAAACTCTCAGATGGTGTTTGGTTCTAAGACCATACTCCAACAACAAACGCTAAATTCAAACTCAAAATACAATAAATATTACATCAAATGTAATTCATCTCCGATCGATTACACCTAACTTAAACTGAAAACTTTTTATATTTTTCAAATACTACGAATATTATTTATCAAAGTTAAAATTTAAACCATTTATTAATTTCAAATAAAGTAACTTATTACGAAATACTTGGTTATTAGAAAATATAAATTTTTTATTAATTATTAATTTCCAGTATTGATCTTTACATCCACAAACATTTAAATTTTTCTAATTATTAAAAACTTAACTGTTATCTTAATTTACAAATAATAATTTTCAGATTGAAAATATGATTACATGATCGAAACAACTTTAAAAAATCTTATGAACAAAAAGTTCTTTTTTAAGTAGTTCCACGAAAAATTAGCACTTTTAATACTTTTTTAGTGGGTAGTTGGCACGTGCTAAAATTAAACCATATATAATGTGATATTTTTAGGGGAATCTTATGATATTTTTAGCACCCAATAATTTTCTGCAGTCTGAACTGTTCTAGACTTCTAGTATATCCCAGAACCAATTATGTCAATATTATTGTTTCAATATATTTAGGGGCGGTTCCAAAATAACTTTTTGGAGGAAGCTTCATTAGATTTTTACATTATAAAAATTTCACTCAATTGGGTAAAAAAATATCAATATAGTAAAACATAAACATCATATAATTCTACAAATATTTCGTACATAATTAAACCTAAAAAACTCCTCAATATACATCACATACTGCCATCACACTAAAGAAACTAGACTTTCAACCACACGTATAATTATCACTAAAAATAAATTATGTGTGATTATACATAATATAAATGTCAACATGTGTGGATAAATGATATGCCTCTAAAAGGCTTTAGCTACACAAAATAACATGTGCGAACGAATTATTCGGCTTTTGTCTACACATATACATGTCATTAAGATTATATATTATGTGTGATTAAATATTCTTTTATAGTGACATGGCATATCCTACGTGGCATTTTTTACTTAATCAATTTAATAATGTAAAATTAAAATATTATTATTTTTAATTTTGCACTAAAATGACGTGGAAGTTTTAATAATTAAAATTAAAAATATTATTGTTTTCAACGTAATTAAATTTAATATTTTGTTTAAAAAATATTACAACTTCAACATAAAAATATGCACCAATTTATTTCATCAAATACATAAGCTATTACAAAGAACCATAACTTAAAAAAAATACATAGGACAATAAATATTTCTCCCTCTATTGTATGTTACAATTCTACCTATCATACATTAAAAACAACTATCATATGGACTAATTTTGACATTGAATCGAATTTCTAAACAACTTTTATTTAATCTTGTTTGCATCATCAAAGCCCTGTGGTTGATTGCATGACTTGTGTTTGCATGACTACTATTAGCTCAACCTACCAAAATATAACTGTAACTATAACAGTCAAATTATTTGTTCGATTTAGTTTAATACGACATAATAAACATACATAGTACAAAATCTACGGAATAAAACTAAATCAACCTTAAACAAAATAAACAAACTAAATATTGATACTTGTTCAAGTTTTTGTCCTCTAATCCTACAAAATCAAATAATAAAAGAAATTCTATTAATTAACAAAAGCTTAAATACTATTAATACAAGCCAAAAAGAGGGAATTGTTTTTTTTCGAATTTATGAAAGTGGAATCATATGTCAACTCATCTTGCCAAATCAAGACAATGAAAAAATTATTTTTGTTTATTTAATTAATCTGCACACCGAACACAAACGTGACGCCCCGAGAAACTAATCATAAATCTTTACTTACGTAAGGTTGCAAAAATGATTTTCTTTTTTATGTTGCGTTTGATTTCGTTTTTTTCGAAAAAGGCATACACGTAAAGGAAAGGTAATTTTCTCTAAAATAAATTTAAAATTTATTTTTATTTTTTCTCTATTCTCAATTAAAAAATATCAACAAATAATTTTTCATCTAATTTTATAGAATACTTTACTTTCTTTTAAGAAACGAATCAAACGGACACAGTTAGTATCTTCTTCTCCAAAACAATTACTTGTAGAAACAAGTCCAAGTTCTTCTTTGACATGTAAGCCCCTTTTAAAATTGCAGGCATGTGCCATCTTAATTATCGACCAACTAACTACTAAAAGTATAATTTTTCGATTTAGGCCCCCCAAGCTTGGTTGTAGATCCGCCCCCGAATATCACATGCTTCGTTCTCCATTCATAGTCCTTACTAATTATATTTAACTCAAATTACCTATATTAAAATAATATACTTCTTTTGTTGATGTGGCATGCTAAGAATTTAATACATTAAATATAAAATAATATGATAAAAAAAACTCATATGTAATGTTATCAATGAACTACCTATATACCATTCAACAACATGATATTTAATTTGAAAATTTCATATTTGTATCATGTGATTTCTATACTATAATGATCATTTTGCCCTTCGACTATTCTAACAAGTGCAATTTACCCTCGTCATACAAATGTGAATCATACAGAACAAAGTATTAACAAGAATATCTAAATAAAATATTTTATTTTTAATCAAAAGTCAATTTATATTTATTCTTTTCATTTTTAATGGACATATTTATTTTGATATCCTAATCTAAATATTTTTTAAATGCAAATGGGACATTTGCTTTGATTCTAAAAATCAAAGTATCTAATCGAACCAAATAGTTATGAATGATGCAAATAATATCAGTCGTAATAGTTTGAGGGTCAAATTGACTCTTTTCCCTCGCGGTAAAATTATCGGCAACCAAAGTTAGTTGAAATATATTAATGATCTTATTAATTATTGCAGTGAAACGTGGACTCAAAAATGACATCATCCTTGATTACGTCATGCCGCAAAATCACAACCGTTCGTTTGTTTATAAAAAAACCACCATCGAAGTTCGATCCCACTTCAAAGTTGAAACTTCTTTCCCTTCTCTACACCAATTCACTTGAATCCTTTCTTTCCACCCACACACACAAAAAAGAAAAAAGAAAAAGAAAAGAAAAATTCAAGAAAATTTTCTTGCAATGGATAAGGATGGAAAGAAGAGATACAAAGATAGCAACTTCAGCAAGTTACCAAAGCAAAGGGGTGGGAACCAGCTCTTGCGCACAATAGCCAGCGATGTTAAGAAAGTTTTCGGTTTTGTGGGCTCCGAAAATGGCGATCATGACAATGGCGACGACGCCACTCAAAACGGTGATCATGGGAGAGCAAATGGTTCTTGATCTTCGATTTCCTACTTGACTGTGTATTTTTCTTTTAATTTTATAATTATTAGAACCAAGAAATTCTGAGATAGATTTTTTCGAGCTGGTTCTTTGAGTTTCGTATAGATTGATCGTTCTGCTTCTGATCGTTGTAGTTGGTGTTGATGATCGACCGCAGCCGGAAAATTTACTTTGTTACAGTTTGGTGATGTTGATGAGCTGCTAAATTTATAAATGAAGCCTAAACAATTATAGAAAAAGCAAGAAAATTGTTGGAGGTTTTGCTCTTTTGTAACATGATTGATCACATTATGGTTTTTGATTGCTGATTTCATTTTTTTCATGGAACTAGGGTTAAGATTAATGTCATAGTGTGTGGATGTTGTTTGAAGTCGAACTTTTTAGAATGTTGTGGAGCATGGTTTGGCTCCAATTGGCCGGATCGAATTATCTTGGACGATGCTGCATTTACTGTAGGGTGCAGACGATTCGAGTCAAGTTTAGAGGAACCGACCTCAAACTCGAGCTCGATTCGAAAAATTAAAGTTCAAGTTCTACTCGGCCTTAAATTCATCAAGTTCGAAATTCGACTCTCTCGAACTTGATGTTTCGATTATTTTTTATGTACAACAATTTTTTCCTTGTAAGGAAAATTTAAAGCTCGATATTTTTTCTATTCTTAAGGATTTCAAATGATTGTCAACGAATAATTATGTTTAGAATGTAATGTTAGGTTATGTGTGTTGAGGATAATTTCTGCGTAATTGGTGAATTATCCCAAGAGCAACGGCTTTAGAAATTGAGAATGATGAAAATATGTGGATTTCGATCAAAAAGAATGAGTGGTGCTTCACAGAGAAAATCAAGTATATTGTGCAATTGGATATTCTCCCCTACTTCTACATAATTTTGAATATTTATAATACATCGAATTAAGTTAATCCTTCGGCGATTTTATTGGTCTTCCGCACCTACGTTACAAACCGTTGCAATATTAATTTAAAGATGTTTGCAACTCCTTTACTCTTCTTTTTGCCCGAACTACTCTCCACCTAAAAGGGCTGCCTCCAACTCGAAATCTTCGAGTTCAATCTTCCTCAGTTTGATCTCTTTCGACTCGATCTCCTTCAGCTCAACTACTAACTTGATTCCGTACAACTCAGTTTCCTTCAGCTCGAAAATTTTCTTCATCTCGAGGACTCTAAACCCAAGCTCAATTCTCCCATTTCTAATTTTCTAAAAAAAAGTAAAAAGAAGAAGAACCCTTCCATTTCTAATTCATTTTGGGCCGCCTATCTTTCCAAATTATCTTCTCAAACTATTGGGCCAACAAATTGGCACCCAACAATGTCTATATTAATCTCAAATTCAATCAACTCGAAATACACATAACGAAAAGGGAAACGCACTGCACACTGCAAAGTAGACTATTTTTGAAACGAGATGACTATTCAATCTGAATTCGCACGATAATAATAGGTTAGTGTTGAGATTTAATGAGTTCGTGTTATTATCGTATCGATCTGTTAAAGATATGAAAACTTCTTATCATGTTCGTATTATCCGTTAAATGAATCATGTTCATGTCACTGGATTTGATAAAAATATTTTATTTTATTTTATTTTTCCAACTCTTATTGAATCAGATTTTTAACAGATCATTTTCGTGTCGGTTTCACGTTATCGTGTTTATCGGATCGAGTTCTTATCAGATCGTGTTGTGTTCGTGTTTAGGGGCTTAATGGGTAGTATCGTGTTCGTGTCGAGCATATCCTTAACAGGTCGTGTTCGTATTAGGTCTTAACGGGTCAACACGATAATGACTCAACACACACGAATTTAAAACATTGAATATACGGCACCGTATTGCTCTAAGTTACAAAAATACCCCTCCCTCCACCATCGTCACTGTGAGATAAGGTTTCTGCATTCTAATCCAACAAACTGATCCACTCTTCTTCTCCACCA
>AYJT01055553.1:0-11620 GCA_001278415.1 Ocimum tenuiflorum | reverse complement strand
ATACTCATATATTATTTCAAGTAGAATACCCATCTTTAGGTCTGTAACAAGATAACGCGACACTCTATAATTTAGGGTAATTTGACATAGTGGACCTTGTAGTTTGTAACGAAGTCCCAAATTTGCAAATTTGATCCCAAACTTAAAAAATTTGCAATTTCAGTCTCAAACATTAGAAAAATTGCAACTTTAGTTTCAAACTATACAAAATCATCATCTTCACTCTCGCAACTTTCATTTTCTTCATCCTGCGCTTGCACAAGCTCATTCTCTTTGTGTTGTTCAATTTCATTCTATCTCTTTTGTTGGACTACTTTCTTCCATCATTCTTGCACGTTGTCATTCTCTCTTTCATATAATATAAATATGAAGAAAAATATTTTGCAAGAGAATATTTATATTAGACAATTTTTGTTGAAGTGAGTGTGTGAGACTAGTGAGAAGGAGATAATGAATTTGCTGTGACCTACGTGCAATAGAATCCTTCCAGCGTGACATTTATGCATGAATGACTAAGCTACTGTAAATTTGTTCAATTTCGATATTGTGGAATGAGAATTTATTAGAAAGAGAACTGGGATCCATAGATGAGTTTTGACTTTTGGTCTTCTTTTGAGAATTTTTGGCCTCTTTTCCTGTCATTTTGCTTGTATATTCTTCCTCACTAACGAACATTAGTGACTCGTCAAGTTTGGGACTAAAGTTGCAATTTTTTTTCAAGTCTAGGACCAAAATTGCAAACTTTCAAAGTTTGGGACCAAAGTTGCAAATTTTTTAATGTTTGGGACTAAAAGTGCAATTATCGGGACTAAAATTAAACGGGGTCATATCTTATGGGACCGAAAATACAATTTACTCTACTAATTAGGGAAGAAGTGGAAGGTGGTGATTGAGCGTATACAGGGAATGCTATCCGCAACAGAAGATAACAAAAAGAAGCTCAACTTTCAACACATATACAATTGACAGTTAATTTATAAATAGACAAAAATACGAATCTAGATTATTTGATAAATTCATAATATTAATTGCAATTTTAGAAAATTTATCCATTAATTATTTTATGTTTCAACCCAATTAATATAGGGGGACTTTATGTGGCAAACCATGGGTATGGTGGTCCCTTGATTTAATTGAGAGTCACTCTCGTCAACAAAACCAACTTGGCTGCATAATGCACTCACCAACTTGCACATCTTTAGCCCTAGCCCTAGTGGCTTAATTTGTAATTCTACACTATTGTTTTTGTTTTGTGTGTTTTCTTTTCTTTTTTAAAGTATCATCAATTCAGGACTTAAAAAGATAATTTAGTTCTCGATGTAGAAATCTAAAACCCGAAAGATGTCTAAATTGTTAAGACATATGAGGTTTTGAATTGAGAATTTTTTTAATATTCGGATTCTAGATTGAAAATTCATATTTCAGGACCTGAACTAAAAATAAATCTTTAGGTCTGAACTGATAATATTACTTATTTTTATTATAGGTTGATTACATATTGACTTTTTTTAATGCAAATTAACAGGGCGAATCATGTTTTCAATTTTTTTTTTTTAAACAGAAGAAATATAGATGTTTCATTTTCCCCGAAGTCTTCAATCCGTGACAACAAACTTATGAGCCCTAAAATTCTAACAAACAACGACATTGCCCGCCTTCATTTTTGACAATTTTCCACGTTTAATTCAAATAAAATTTAGATTTTTTATCTACTTCTTTGATGCGAATTTCACGAGAAACAAAATAATTTCATATATTTAAATATTAAAATTTGAAGGGAACAAGTCTTTTTCTTTTGGGTTTTACAATTTCCATATCTTGATGAGATCTACTCAAAAGTTTACGTGGTGAGATGCTTGTTTGATCGAAACTTGAACTCCAGGAATATAATTTTCATGAGTAATTTGCTTATTCTCACAAAGACGAGTTATTTATTGAACTACAAACTTAATTAATGCAAGCTGCATAGCATAGATACTTCATAATTTTGTCATTAAAGTAATAATTCATTAAATTTCTTAATTTTGATTTTAGATTCATGTAAAAAAAAAATGCCCGAGTGATTTTATGAGTTGACCCGAAAATACGGGTCTTCGTCCGCGTCGGTGACAGGATATATCAAGCAATAGTCAAAGATTTGCTTGTATTTTTTTTGTCTCAAAAAATAAAAAGATATGCTTGTATTATAATATTATTTCCTAAGTTTTATGGATGAACGGTACTAATATTGAGTTAGACTAAATATATGTATATATTTTCTCTAAATAGTCATTAAAGTCGAATCGGTCAAGAAAGTGAAGGAGAGGTAAGCAGATCTACCATTTCAAAATTAACACGAGAGGGAAAATTCTAATAAATACATACAATTCTCAACTCTATTTTTAGAAATTTTAGTATTCAGCATTTATAAATTATAATATTGGGTTTATTATGGTGTGTTGATCAAGACTTGTATGAAAAAGAAAATGGTAACAGATGCAAAAAAAAATTCTGAGAATGTTTTTTGAGTTAAGAGTAACTGGTTCTACTTAGACAAATAAATTGGTCAAAGTGAATAGAGATCAATTATATTTCTGATTAATAAAAAAAATCCGTCCTTCCTTTTCCATTAATTAGTGTATATATAGAGTGGTGATTGGGTAATAAATGAGTTCTTGTGTGATAAATAATAATAAATCACAGTTGTCCAAATCTTTTAACCAACGGGTATGATTTTTTAATGAAAATGTATAATCTTAAAATGCATGTAAACGAAAATGCATAATCTTAAAATGCATGTATAGTTATAACATTATACATGTAGAGTTATAATATTGTGCATGATTCTAAATTTTTTGAATAACAACCGTCAAATATAGAAAATGAATGAATAAGATTCATTATTATTTATCACCTAATAAACATTTATAATTTGATTACAAAGCTATATAGATACAGATTTTCGGTCCTGGGTGAGAAGTCGATTTTTGCTGTTTCTTTCGGTCTCAAGGTTTCTCTTTTCCGATTTTGTATTCTTTTTAAGTGATACATAGCATCCGGAATCCTAACAGCTGACCTAGCCTTGTAGAGTTTGTGGCTCACCAGTCAGCAAACAACACTCATGTCAACCCAATTTTTGATCCTGAATTGCACAAGCGATACGACTTATATAGAAAAGGAAAACAATGCGGCGCCGCCGCCACGGGAGGGAGGGCTTTCACGTTGATATTCGCCGAATTAGGTTTGACGGCTATATATGGGTACAGTGAAGGAAGCCCTTTCCCTCTTACTCCAGAGAACAAATTATGTAATAAGCAATGTACCCAGTTATCACGTTTTTGCCGATGTACTTAAATCATGCGCGTCGTTATCAGATATCAGATTGGGGAAATCCTTGCACGCTCATGTTATTAAACAAGGGAATAATGTTTGCCTTTTAATTTCAAAAGCTTTGCTCAACATGTATGCAAAATGCAGAGCTGTTAATGATTGCCGCAAGCTGTTCGATGAAATTACCGACAGGGATACCGTTACTTGGAACACTCTCATGTCCGGGTTTGCGTGTTCGGGCATCCATGATCGCACGGTTATGAGATTGTTTAACACGCTGCATGCTGCGAGTGATCCTAAACCAAGTCCCGTCAGTCTTGCTATTGTTATTCCTGTCTGCACGCGCTCCGGCAGTCTGTGTGCTCGTAGAAGTGTTCACGCTTACGCAATAAAGTCTGGAATGGAATCACAGACATTGGTAGGAAATGCTTTAGTGTCGATGTATGCAAAATCTGGACTTGTTTTGGATGCATCCGCTGCTTTTGGTGAAATTTCTGATAAAGACGTGGTTTCGTATAATGCAGCAATTTCAGGTTTGGCCGAGAATAAGCTTGTTGAAGATGCCTTTCAACTGTTCACTGAGATGATTAAATGGACTGTAATGCCTAATTATGCCACCATTGCAAATGTTCTCCCTATCTGTGCTGCTTTGGGGATTACTGTTGGTGGGAGTTTGGGGAAAGAGGTCCATTGTTATGTTGTGAGACGTGCTGATTTGCAACATGAAATAATTGTAATTAATGCTATTTTAAGCTTCTACTTGAAAATCGGGCGAATAAATGAAGCAGAATCTTTATTTGAGCGAATGAAATTCAGAGACTCAGTTTCCTGGAATTCAATGATTGCCGGATATGCTTCACATGGTCAGTGGTTGAAAGCATTGCAGACGTTTCGTAGGTTTGTCAGCACGAGGGTGATTGAACTCGATTCTATTACTATAATCAGTATTCTTCCTGTTTGTGCCCATTTAAGTAATCTGCACGTGGGAAAGGAGATACATGGGTATGTTTTCCGACATCCTGCCTTATACGAGCATACATCCGTTGGAAATGCTCTGATAAATTTTTATGCAAAATGTCGTTGCGCAGAAGCAGCATTTATAACATTCTCACTTATCCGTCAAAAGGATTTGATATCATGGAATACTATGCTTGATGTTCTTGCTATAAATCTGCTTGGGGCTCAGTTTGCTGATCTCCTATGCTTGATGTTTGCGGAAGGAGTAAAACCTGATGCCATTACTACCTTAACTGTGGTGCATCTCTGTGCTTCTCTTTCCAGAGTTAATAATGTCAAAGAAACTCATGGGTTTTCATTGAGATCCGGTATTTTACATGGTGATGCAGAGCCCACTCTCGGAAATGCACTACTTGATGCATATGCAAAATGTAGAAATATGGAATACGCATCAAAACTATTTGATAACTTATCCGGAAAGAGGAATGTGGTCACCTGCAATTCAATGATTTCCGGATATTTGGAACATTGTTCTATTGATGATGCGAATGCTATTTTTGCGAGTATGTCTGTCAGGGATATTACCACATGGAATCTTATGATCCGGGGTTATGCCCAAAATGAGTGTCCTGGTGAAGCTCTCAATTTGTTTCATGAGTTGCAGCATCATGGGTTAAGGCCTGACCCCTTGACCATAATGAGTATTTTTCCTGTTTGTGGTCAAATGGCTTCAGTTCATTTGCTGAGACAGTGTCATGGCTACATAATTAGGGCCTGCTTTGAGGATCTTCATTTGAAAGCAGCTCTTCTAGATATGTACTCAAAATGTGGAAGCATAAAAAATGCATATAAGATCTATCAATCAACTCCCCAGAAAGACCTCGTTGTATTCACGGCTATGGTAGGAGGATTTGCTATGCATGGAATGAGTAAGGAAGCAATTCAGGTCTTTGACTTTATGCTCAAATGTGGTATCAAACCTGATCATGTTGTAATAACTGCTGTTTTATCTGCTTGCCGTCATGCTGGTCTTATCAATGAAGGATTATTAATCTTTAATTCTATAGAAAAGGTGCATCACATGAAACCAAGCATGGAGCAGTATGCATGTGTGGTAGATCTCCTTGGTCGAGGTGGTCAAATAAAGGAAGCATTGTTCTTTCTGAATAACATGCCCATTGCATCGAATGCCAATTTATGGGGCACTCTTCTAGGTGCCTGCAGAACACACCATGATGTTGACATGGGTCATGTTGTAGCTGACCACCTTTTAAAAATTGAAACCACTGACATAGGGAATTATGTAGTTTTATCAAATTTGTATGCTTCTGATGCTAGATGGGATGGAGTATTGGAGATGAGAAGGTTGATGAAAACGAGAGACCTGAAAAAGCCAGCTGGCTGTAGTTGGATTGAAGTGGGAATGAGTAAAAGTATATTTGTGGCTGGAGATTACTGTCACCCTGAAAGAAGACTCATTTATAGCACATTGGATCACTTGGATGAACAAATAAAAGAGCTGTCCAAGTCTCCTCATACTACATCCTGATCCTAGAATTACTTATATTAATGAAATTTAATGATGTGAAAATATTGGTATTTGTTTATTTTGGAGTATTCTGACTTTTGAGGCCAATTCATGCAAAATTGTTGTTCTCAAATGCACATTCACTTTCTTTTCAAGCAGAATTTTCAGTTCTCACCATATAGCCTGGTTGGAGTTTTTCAGAAAACATGTTGAATCTTATTGACGAATCCTAGCAAGACTAAGGAATTGAATACTGCTAATGAAGTTTTTATATTGAGATACTATTGGGAATTCCTCTGCCTGTGAGTCCAATCTCACTGCTGGGGTATAGCAAGGTGTAAGGCATCTTCACTGGCCCCGACCTATTCTTCCATCTCTCATCATTATTCATATTGGTGATCTTTTGCTCTATCTCTGCTAACCTCTTCCCGAACCTTTCAAATGCTTTTTGTGCCTCTATGTCTGCTGTCCATTCAGGAGAGTCTCTCTGTCCAAGATAAACCTCATCAGAAGAATGCCGGGATAAAATTTCTACAAGGGAGATGCCAAGCACACTTTGCATATGGGAAGTGATTGTTTTCAGGTAAGCCTTTTCAGGATTTGACTTTAGTTCTTCATACTCAGGACTGTTGATTTCTGGAATGAGTCTCCGACTAGTAGATGGACGATTTGGCAGGTAGCCTCCAAAAGGGTATTGTCCAAAATTCACTGCTGCATGAAGGGCAGATGCTACCCATATGATAATGGTGCAGCACTCTATCAGCTCTCCACGCGACTGCATTTTTTGCCACCAGGGTTCATCTTTCTTGTCTCCATGTCCCTTTTCTCGTACTTCTGTCCACCAGGCCTGAAGCTCAACATCTTTCTGAACCATTTCGTCGGTCTTATAGTAAAGAGAGCAGTAGTCCTGAACCCATGTTTTGATTGCTGACCAAATCTCAAGTCCATCAACAGCATAAGGATAATCCTCTATTAGTAAGCGCACACCATGTGGGGAGCTAGAGTCTTCGATGGCCACCCCTCTAAAAAAATACTTAGGTAGAGTTAGCAAGAGATGTAAAAATCCAATATTTGCAATAGCTCTAGGGTTCTTTTCATTCACTTTAGGACGTTCTACTAGAAGGTTATTAGAAGGGGTTGATTTAACTTTTCCTTAAGTTTTGCACAATAATGATAATGTAAATAGATTTCAAAATGAATCTAACTGAATTTGTTTCAATTTTCAAAATTTTAAAACTGAACATAATCTATTGGGTATTCGGTTTTTACACACCCATTGTCTATTCTCTGTTGAAGGAGGGTATAATGTAAAAGTATTTTTAATCAGATGGGTGGTCAATTATTTGCAATTTTACAGCAATAGTATCATAGTGTAGAGCTTAATGCACATGTACCTCTTGATAAGATCTGCGGGAAGTGCCTGCTCGGGGAAAACCCAGTTCTTATAAATGGTAGACGACATCTCCAAGGAATATTTTCCTGGAAAAAGTGTAATTTCAAGAAACCCTCCAGCATTAACGAGGGTTTGACGAGCCAGTGCATTTATATTCATTGTATCTCGGAAGTGAGGCTGCAAAAGCTTATGAATTGGGTGGAGAACGCTCAGCTGCCTGTTGGTGGCTATAATAAATGGCTCAATTGATGCATGAGTGTTTAACCTGCAATAAAAAAAAACTATTTGATACTTTCCTCCAGGACAAGAAGACTGTTGTTGTGCCTATTTCTGTTTCAGCTCTGTTTTACGTTTTTTACCAGTGACATATGATCTGATGATAGCCAGAGTCATTTACTGCCGCATAAGCCTTTGCCAACTGCCAGATGGTCCCTTCAACTCCATCTTCTGATGGAGTGTGTACAGAACTTACTGCGCCGTGATGATCCCCTTCTGGATGTGGCAAACTCAATTCAATTGCTAGTGGCTTCAGAGTTCCATCTCCTTTCAAGAAGAGTATTGTTCTTGTTGCGTAAGTCTTTGTCGCTGTAGAGTTTATCTTTCTCAGGTATGGCATCAGGCTGTCATGGTGATCTAATATGAACAGCTTATTGTTCTTGATTGCCTATATAATCATTCCAACTATGTCAGTTGTGCTATGCCAGTCTTTGATTTATTAGTCATGAGTTCAAATTATTCAGTTTATTATACCTCGGTTATGGTCAAGCCTTCTAGACTGTTTATTATATGCGCTTCAGATATCTTGCTGGATTGCTTTCCATATAGCTCTGGATCTAGCTTGCTGGCTGGGGGGAACTCCTGTGTGCAGATAAGTATTAATATTTGAACTCGTGACACTTTTAACCTCATACCAGAAAGAAATAAGATGAACTGCATGTGGGATATGCACGTGTTTTGTTTTTGATTATGTGTCTGTATTATAGCAGCTTCACTATCTTAACAGGAAATGAGATTTAGATCATAAAAGTTTGTTACTTGGAGGTGGCGGATAACAACAGGATTGATTCCAGCCAGCATTTCTCTAGCAAATTCTTCATCAGATCGCCATGCATCTTTATCTTCTGCTTTCATGAAATAGATAAGAAATAATTTAAAGTGAAAGCTTAGCAATCTCTTTTTTGTTTTTAATTGATAAATGTCAAAGCCTATAAATTGAACATATTGTTTCTACTGGTTACCTTTAATGACCTGTGGCAACGGAAATTTGTATGATTTCTCTCCATCTGATCTAAGCAACTCCTTTATCATCTCCAAGGGAATATGTGCTCTAATTTTCTCCAACAAAGATCCATTGGATGCTTGGGGTCCACCTTCATAGAGCTGTAGCACTTCGTCAAATGAGTCAAACTCATCTGGAGTTTTGTCAAACAGAGCCTTAAATTCAGGTGCAAGGAACTGAAATATCGACTTGAGCCCATACGCTACGAAATCTGACATCTTCAGATGACTAAATCTTTCATCTCTTGGGGCGTAGATACTCAAGCTGTTATATAGTGGTATCCTGCTTTCGCTTCTGGGATCTACAAAGTAGTGTGTGGTTATTAGTGGTTTATATACAGATGCAGCATTTCAATATTACAATGCATCTATACATTATCTCTTGTAAGTTAATGTTTATACACTTGCCTGATGAAGCTGGAGGTCTGCCTGTTCTTCCTCTCCGAGGATATGGAAATTCAGTTGAACCCCCAAGAATTTGACGGACGTGCTCTGGACCTTTATCAGGATCACCTAAATCATTGTAGATATCGTAGTCATACACCCTATCCCATTCCTCAAGCTTTCCAGTTCCAGTTCCTCTCAGGCTCGCCAATTCTTCCTCTCTGTATGCACGAAGTGGAGGTGGTGTTTGGCTTGGGAGGTACGTCTGCATCAAAAAGGTGAATTTCCTTTTATATATTTGTCACGAAAGCCCAAAATCACACTTAAAGCATGACATACAAAATCTGTTGATTTCGGCATCTGAAGCAATAGCAGAAGCAGCTGTATTACTCTTAGAAACTTTTTGATACATGTAAGTTAAAACAAGAAAATGAATATGGACTTAAGTGAATTGCTGCTTGACAATTGATGATTCATGCTATTATATGCTGCGATAAATTTTTCTTTTACCTGATTAGCAAAAAAGACGCGGTCTTTGTTGTAGTGTTCAGCATGATAAATCCAAGAATTGCAGATGAAATGGAGGCGACCATGATCGGGGACATTTTCAAGAGTGAGTGTTTTGAGGTAGAACTCAGAGTGGTGAAAATTTGCTATTGTGAATGCTCCTGGAAACCCCATATCCTCGCTCCACTCGAAGGTCACACTGTAGGCCTTTGCCCCTCCTGCCAAAGGCCCTATGTTTGTAATCCACTCTTCTAGGTATGCTTTCTTTCCCAGTTTGCCTCTGTAACTTCCTGCTTTCAAAACATAACATAATGGGACTCAAGTTTTATCTTTGTATTTGAATTTCGGCATTGCTACCTCTTAAGTTATGGAAACTCCCTATACTGCAACTACTTTTACGCGCGCGTGCACACACATAAATCATAAGAGATTTCTTATGCACAGAACAAAAGCCTACATCTAAACTGTTGTCAGTCATGAAAATTAGCGACGTGGACTAGTTAATCAATGGTTCAGATGTAGTAGCATAGCATACCAGAAGCAGAGTGTTGATTGAGGGGAGTGGTGCTGATGAGCTGCAAAGCCACCTTCCTCCCCAAGATTTCGTCAACGCGATCGACCACCGACGATACTACGTCTTTCATTCCGAGCTCGGTGCTCCTCTTCATCAGAACCAGCACCCCCATGATATTGGCGCTGCTGCTCTCCTCATGGTACTTGGATTTCTTGTTCGGATTACGGTCATCCATGGCCAACCACTTTGCTTTTTCTTTCAGACAGTTTTTGAACGACTGAAAGTGAAGATGGTAAGTAAGTGTGAGCGGATACTTGTATTAGTAGAAATTGAAGTAAGACGAGTAAGTGGTTGACTTATATTATTGCAGTTTTCTAGGAAAAATCCCCAAAGTGTGAACGACAATGTTAAATTCATGGTGAGGGAGTTGCGTAATATGCAGAACCAAATTCCATGTTTGTGTCTCGAATCAGTACTAAGACAAATAACTAGGAATGGAACAACCATTATCAGACAGTGAGGTTCTTCCTACTTTTTTTGACCCTTTCTTTGAGAAGGGAACGAGAAGCCGGTTTTGATTTATTTATTTTTTGTGTTTTCCTGAAGAGGATCACAAATCACGTTAGATGGAAATTACTATAAAAAAGAAGTATGAAAACAGGTAGTCAATTTAATCAAATTGCAATGAGTGAACATGTTATTAGCTAAACAAATTACTATATATGTAAAAGAAGAGACTAGTCATTTTGATCCAATTTGTTATTACCTTAACAAATTGCATGGTCCTGGAACGCCCTTAGAAGACTCAGAGTTTTCCACACTGAATAGTGGCATTAGCCAGTTTTTCAATGCAAAGTAACACGTTCAATTGTTTTTATATCGTGAAATTGACAGCCCAATGAAAAATATTAACTTGAAAATAGTCTTTATTGTTTTGGGTTGGGTTAGGGTAACTTGAAGCTTGTGTGAGCGGAAATATAGCAAATTCTAATGACAACATTACGGGTTAGACAAGTTTCTGACAGACCAATCGGGGAATGTTGAATATGAATATGAATATGAATTGTATTACATATAAATAGAATATATATGAAGGAACACGAGTAGAGCATGAAGATAATTTTAGGGTTAACCGAAGGAGCACGCAGCAATGGTTGGAAACTTATTTTCCTTAATTCATTCTCAACACAATTCGTTTGTTACGAATAATACACGCTCATTGTTCGCTGGTGAAAATCGACACACTCACTTCACTTGTTATACATATCATATCATGCTCCTAAATAACAGGACATCAACAAAGCAAATTCCTATATATTTAAATACACCTACACACCCACACATATATAGTCCTAAGACTGTCTTTTGCCATATTTTTTGGGTTTTGCAATAACACCATATCCATCTTATAAATTACGCCAATTGCTGCCAACAATATTTCAAGTTTGAAGAGTCGACGATTACTATTTCGTGTAACTGTAAATTTTATGTTATATGGAACTCGATGCATAATTTGTAATTTTTTCGTCGTCAAAAAAAAATAATAAATGGCCTACAAATAATTTAAAGACTCAAATACCATAGATGGAACCTTAGCTTTACTTCTTTTTATATATACTAATTAGGATTACGTGCAACACATGCGGTACCTTTGTTGTTCTAAAATAATGAAATTGTAAATATAATTTTATATATTTTTAATTATTCAATTATATAGAAACTATATATGCGTCTATTTAGGGAAGGGATC
>AYJT01055538.1:0-16520 GCA_001278415.1 Ocimum tenuiflorum | reverse complement strand
AAATTGCACTTCACATTTTCTAGAATAGTGATTTTCTCCAAAACACATTCAAAATTTATCTTTACTTTTTCTCTCTCATCAACTAAAAAAATGTAAACAAATTTTTATTTTAGCTAAATAAAAAGTTGAGATGTCTATTAGGACCTTTTCCCTTAGGCTTGGCTTCCTTTGTTTATATTTTTTTTTTCCAGAAAAATGCACTTCACATTTTCTAAAATAGTGATTCTCTTTAAAACATATTCAAAATTCATATCTACTCTTTCTCTCACATCAACTAAAAAATGTAAACAAAAACTTCTCATAATTTTAGGGTATTTCACTTTTTTTAAATAAAACTTCAAACAAAGCCTTAATTATACCACGGAAACATTGTGGCTTAAAAGTTGTTTGAGAAAAACGAGAGTTTCACTGAGGAATATGCAATGGCAAACACTTGTGTTAGACTGCCTAAATCATTTAGGCGAATTTAAATAACACACTTCCATAACCCAAACCCATTTGAATAGGGTAGGATGGGATCAAATGAGTAGATTGACCTGTTATAATCATTTAGGTTGTCTAACAGGAGAGATCATCATATGCAAAAGTTGAAGGTTTTGTCTGTCCATTTATCGTCATACACTTTTCTGAACTCGTAATACATGTCCATTGCAGGATTCTTTTGAGGGCTCGAAACCTTTGACTCCATACAGGTCATTCGACAGTCTTACCCAAAAGGAAGTTGTCCGAGCCCCTGTTCGTAGTCGGAGCATTCTTTCGGCTTTCTTTGTCAAGCAAAAGACACCTAAATTGAGGACAAACGCATGAATACTCGGCAAATTTGAACTTTCATCAGGTTAGAAAAGCTGCCCATATTCGATAACTGTAGGCCTTTTCCTTGGCCAAATATATAGAATTAATACAAACTATGAGTGTTGTGTAAAACGTAATACAAAGAGGGTTTGCGAATAAAATACAAATTTAGGATCAGATCAAATTTCCTCGAATTGTTGACCATGCGTATCCCAAAACTCAAAGTCAACAATGAAGACAACCACGTTACTATCGAAAATTTGATATGATCCTAGATTTTTATAATTTATAATAGTGTGACTATTATGCAAACACGCTTGATTTGTATTATTTTTGAGACAACACTCATAATTTTATTAGTTCCGTTTATTTGGCCCCTTTTCTTTTGATCAATAGTTGACTAGCAGTGGGTTGTATCATTTTATCCAATCCTGAGCTTTTATGTATTTGATCAACTATTCTCGTTTTACATACATATTTTAGTCCTTACATTATGCATTAATAAATTTTAATTTAACATGTATTCTATTATAAGTACGAAATTATATATTTATATTTCGACAAATTATGTATTATTACTATTGTATTATGTTTAATCTTGCACACGATCTCTGATTTCGAGTTTCATTATGTTTATAATGTATGTCTTTGTGATAATAATGAACAATATATTTTAATATGATGTATATTCATCTACATATAACTTGGAATTTATGTGTATATTGTATATATTTGTGATTATCATGCGCAATATATTTGAATATAATATATAATGTCATTTGAAAATGTACGTGTTCATGCATATAATGCAAAATCTGTGTAAGTATAGTGCACATATTTGTAATTTTAATACACAATCTATTTGAGTATTATAATGCATAAGGTTTTTCTAATGATGGAATGTTTACAAATGCATATCATGAGAAAAGTAAAATTTGCATTATATTCAAGCAAATTACGCAAACATATCTAATACGGATTCTATTCAAAAACTTATAAAATTATCTTTACTTTATTATATAATATGCGAAAAAATAAATCAAATTGAGTGAGTAATCATTGTTTGAAATTTTAAATAATTTTGGATGAGAAATTAAGATGATGCTGAATATTTAACTTATAATGCAAATGAAAATTATTTAGCCTCGACATTAGATCTACAAAATGAAAGGTTTAGATTTGATATCATTATCCCGCTAATATATACACATACACAAATGTTTCGTTACGGATTAGGCGACCTAGATAAAAAGGCTTTGGGTAGCGACTACATTGTTGACGTGACTTTTCAATCTTTACAATTGAAATGCGATTATCCTTAACTTTTCGACCTTTAATATTATGAAATTTAAGATTTAACTTTCTTTAATTATTTTTTCAAAAACACATATTAACAAACGAAGAAACAAGATGTAAAGTTTGACTAGATCTCTAGCTTAAGAAAATAACCATGATTTAAAACTCATTTGTTGAGCTCATATTTGGTATAATCAAACAATTATTTGCTAAGAAACAAAGTGTTTCCCATCTTAATGAAAATTAAATACAATCTAATACAATTCAGGTGCTTGTAATCATATACCGACCGAAAATTAGCACAAAAAACTTTAGCGAGTCAAGAAAGATCTTGATATACCAAAATTTTTATCTAGAAAATAATTTGTTAAATAAGCAATAGGAAATTGTATTAGAATTTCGAAACCATTCTCCATAAAATCCGATAAATCTATTTACAGTACCATTATTCCACAATGATTGCATCAAATTTACATACTGAAAAAGTATATGATGGTATATTGTCAGAGTCCATTTCTCAAAAGAAGTTTTTATGGAATCCTTACCACCAAAATTTTTAGTTCCGGTTCTGGCGAACGAATAATCATCGAGTCCTCCTCTTTCCGGACAACACATACAAAGAGACCTGCAAGAGCCAACAATCAAATAATTAGTAAACCTTTGAAATATATTTTGATAATTAGAGTTAGTTTGTTTCTCTTCAAACAGAATTTGTGGTATGTAACATAAATTTTGGAATGGTAACACTACTTGCGAACTTTTTCCACTGATATATGCAATATATAGATTTCAATAAAAATAAAAGACAATATAAGGTGCCTCTTAAAAATATTTCCCTTTTTTTATGGTTCAATACATCTTAATCTTCTCCTAAAGAGTCGAGTTCATAATACTATAGACTATAGTAACACCCCAAACAAAATCGTCCATTATGGTACATCCTCTATAATATCATTAAGCTTATTAATTTTTATTAATATTTTCTTAAATTTTAGTTTCTTATATTTTATATTGATTTATACAATTGTTAAGTGGTGTTGATCCTACCGCATAAGCATTCATAGTATTTTTTAGTGTTTGTTATTTTAGTTAATTATTTTATACTTACATAATATAAAATATTATCAACCCTTTTCGATAGGATCAACCTCAATAATTATAAAGATTTATAGAACATAAATAGATTTGGCATGAAATGGACGTAGTTCCAGTTTTCGTAAACCAAGGGCTATATTATCCTCCAATGAATACATTTGATAATATAGCACCGTATGCAAGCCAAAAGAAAAATTACCAAATATATAGAGTTTCAAAAGGATGCTCAAAAACATGACATAGATTTCATAAAATAAAAATAATCAAAGGTCACTCTTGGAAATATTTCCCTTTTTTATCAATGGTACAATAAATAGTCAAATACCAGATCTTCTCCTAAAGAGCAGAGTTCATAAGGTAGAACATAGTAAAACCCTAATCTACCATTTACAAGCCATTAGAAAAACAACCAAATAAAAAATAATTTCAAAAGGATGCATTCTTTCATCTCAAAACACAATTTATAATCCTAAGCATCCGATTTTCTTGTTAAGAATGAAAAAAATGGTAATTAAAAGAATTATGTGATTAGTATGAAAAGATTTATGCTACTTCAAAAGCCTCGATGCAAGATCCGTCATCGTGTTCGTCGTTGTCCCATTGGCCACCGGCTTCACATATTTCCCGATCACTTTCTGATGAGTCCGTTTTCGTATCCGTTGAATCTTATCTTTACTTTGTTGCCTCTTCCTCTCTTTCTCTCGATTTTTCTGTTCCCTCTCTTTTTCGTACGTACCTTGCCAGAATATCTCACCCGTTAATGGCCATAGACGTCTTTTTAGGTGGTCCGATTCGGATTCCTCAGCTAGGTCTTCGTCCAACGCTTTGAGAGTCGAGAATTGAAACCACTTGATCCACATTTGACCGCGCCGGCCTTTTAATTCGTGTTGTTCATGCATGAAACCCGTTTTGGGGTCGATATATACCATTCTTCTTGCACTATGGTAGGCCCAAACGTTTACGAGCAGTTCGAGCAAGCGAGAGTAGCAATGCTTGTCCTAAAATTTTCCAAAGAAATGTAATGAGAAAATAGCTTTGTAATGATGTTACGAAATAGATGGGAAAAGAACAATAATTGAAAACATAAAACACGCGCAATTTGGATACCCAATTTATCAAGAATAATAGTGTGAAGCCAGAATATTCACTAAAAGATAAAAAGATATGAGTTTCGACTACTGACTTCAAGGGAGGTGCATCTATTTATATTAGGATAAAATAATTAACCCTAATCATAAATCTCATAACTACTTAGTTCGCCGCGTAGCTAGGGTAAGTGTCCAATGCTTCATGCTCCATACTTAACAAAAGAATCATCTCCCCATTTAGCGGATGTTCCAAAAATTTTCACGCAAAATATTTTTATGCCATAGCTTGATTTGTTGAGAGAGAGATTTGCCAACCATGTAAGATGATACTTCGTTTCATCTTTCCAAAATGAATGTGGTTACAGTTCTATCTCGGGTGTAATGAGCAAAGCTCCACGTTAGCTACTGGAATCTTGACTTGATAAAAGCTTATTCGAGCTCGTTTAGTAAAGCTCATCAACTAAAAGGGAGCAAATAATTTATCTAGAAATAGTATAAAAGATAAAGTAATTAGTTCTATATAACTTATCTTTTTATTACTTTGGTTAGTGATAATAATTGTTTAAAAGCGTAACTCGATATTAAACGAACCAAATTTGAGCAAGGTGGTACTGAGTTTGACTTGGTTAGATTACACCCCTAATTCTACCGATGGCATCCAAATCTTACGACTAGCCTGTGGTAGAAGTTCATATGGTAAAACCCAATATTGGAACAATGGTACAGGACATGTATAAAGAGAACAAAAAGGTCGAACGAAGAGTACCTTGGCTATGCTAAGATAGCAGCGCCCAGTTTTCCGGTGATCCTCAGATAACTGTGCATCGAGTGCATCCACAAAGATTCTATACATTGAGAAAAAACAAAACCTTGTTAAGAAACACGTTCGACAAAAGAAGTGCTCGTGATGGTACCGAAGCAGGATTTACAAGTTCGAACCTCGAAAACATAACGAACTCCAAAAAGGACTTGGTAGGTAAAGCCCAGGAATGCATGACCGACCACATGCCTTCGTTCGAAGGCATGGAGGGTAAAGCGGTCAAGTTATGTTTTATGCCATACATCTGCTTCAGAGCCTCTGAGAACACCAACCTGAACGCCACACGACGAAATACATCAGGTCGAACATACATCACAAGCAAAGTGGGTGATTTTTTAGTAGCGCTTAAATGGGCTGAGCTGGGCCATTCGAGCCTGGTTGAGGCCCGATGGACAAACAAGATGGGTTTGGTGGGCTGGGCTTAGTTGGGTTAAATGGACTCCATTTGGGTTTCCCTTTTTTCATCATAGACCTGGCCTGGGCCCACTGGATTCCAGTCTGACCAATTTTATTATTTGTTATGATTTTCTTGCAAATTTAGCTACACAGAAAAATAATTTGAAGTGTCCGACTTATACATATTTATATAATTCCATACAATTACTACAATAAAAATGGAAGTATTATTTTTAAAAAAATAATTAAAAAAAGAAATATGACTTTCAGGCCCAACCCGGAGTGGTCTTAAGATTGTGCAGAAAGTAGTGACCTGGGCTGGGCCCACCCCGAGCTGGTCCAAGGATGTTCCAGGCCTCATTCATGGTGGGCCTGTCCGGACAGGCCCGGCCCGATGGACGACTAAACACTCAAAGCCCATCCCAACAAATTGTGAAATAGCAAATTGGAGTGACAAGTCCGTTTGATTTCGTGTTTTCCCGAAAAAGTGCACTTCACTTTTTTAGAAAAGTGATTCCTTTAAAAATAAATTCAAAACTCATATCTACTTTTTCTCTCTCCTCAACTAAAAGAAAATTGCAAACAAACAACTTATCATAAGTTTTTTAAAATACTTCACTTTTTTAAGATACAAATCAAACGGAGCTATAATGCATTAATCACAATTTTTTATTTCCGGCTTGTGGTATGATATGGATTCAAAATTGATGAATCAATGCAAGAATACTTACTGGCAGTTACCGGCATTTAGGGCATCACAGAATGACCAGAAATCGTGTTTCGAAGGGTTTCTCGGGTCCTCGTCAAGTCGGGCCCAGAAGTATAAAGTGTCCCCATGCCTTCGGGCTTCTATAGCATCCAATAGTGATCTTTCAGCGGTCTTCGATAGAGATATCTGTTAAAATATTTGTAAATCAACAAGAATCAATATTTTTCAAAGGAAAAAAAAGAAAACCACATAATACACTTCAAGTTTTCCTTAGACCATCTCCAATGCTCGACATGATTTTTGTGTAAAATGTAGTGAAATGGATTACTTTTATCTCTGATACATTTCACTCTGTACTAAATAGGAAATTCAAATTTTATACTTTTATCAGATTATTGTATAACATATGAGCTTGTACATATTAATTTTTACTTTTTATATTATGTAAACACATTAATTATCTAAGAACATGTTTAGAAATTGAAAATTATCATGTCATTTAGGAACGAGCTTTAATTTTATTTCAACAAATCGCATACCATGCGTGCTGTAGCTCTCCAAGATTGAAATCCTATCCAAGCGTTTTTATGGATGCGATCGATCCGGTTTGCAATTGCGAAGAAGGCTCCATATTCTCCCAAGATATCTCGATAGTAAGTGTTACTCAACAAAGGGAGACGAGAAGGTGAATCGACATCATCAAATCCAGGTCTTCGGCCTCTTGTCGCCTAGGCAATGCATTCACACAACAATAGTAAGCTCGGATAAAACACAAAAAAAGAATTACGCGTACATTAGTCGAGAACTCACTAGGCCAAGCCCTCTGTATAAAGAAGTTTGGTGCAAGAAGGGCCATGTTCCGACTCCAAAGTAAGGTTCGTAAATGCATAGGGGTTGGCCGGTCCTCTCGAGTTCTCCTTCGTCTCTTTCGTGCAGCGTACGATCGGCCCTTCTGGCACTTCGATATATTTCATCCCAGGTTCCCCGAGGTTGATCCGTTCTCTCCTTCAACTGCACCAAAAGGAGTTATCGAACGAAATAGGACACTTACTATTAGACGATGTAAATTAGACAAACTCTTCATATCCATTACCCAACAAAAAGACTAGCTTATGGTATCACAAATGTCATCAAAATTACACCAAATCTCAGAAGATCATAACTCTCTTCTTTTAATTCATGCTACACAAATACATATCAAATTATAGCTCTTCTATGCCTTTCCATTTAAGCTGTTTAAGATATCAAAAGAGTAATTTATATGAAATATATGAACAAAAAATTAAAAAGTACATATTTTTATGCATATATATGTCTTTTAAATTTGTAGAACCTAATTGAGATATAATAGAGTCTGTTTGATATATTATAAACCCTAAATGAGACTAATAAAACCTAAATAGGATGTTATAAAACTAATTGGGATTAAACAAACCTAAAAATGAATATATTTTTTCATATTTTTTAAATTTACCTCTTCATCCTCTCTTCTTTTTCTCATGTTAACCATATCAATGTACTTTTGCTCTTCCCAAATGGTATACGAAAATGTTTCATTTGGTGGAATCAAAGCCACAGAGTTCTCTCCATTAGTTCGATTAAACAGCATCTCAATCTTGTCGAAAGATTCCACACCATTTGTGCTAAGAGACTCGGTATCTTCAATAGCATCGAAAAGATCCCATCGCCATTCAGCTTTCAGTTTGTTCGGAATGCTTTTGGCAGCGAGGGGAAGAGCTACTTCAGATGGGAGTGTGAGGATGTTCTCCAATAGCCAAGAATATCCTTCCACGCTTTCCGACACCATCAAGTTTTTAGCCGTGTGTTTTCCCATCGATGCAGCGTTCCGAGCAATGAGTGAGAGCTTTCCGTTTGAGACCATTTGCAACAAAATCCGTGCTAGAGACTTCAAATCATCCTTTGGGAAAAGATAGCCATTCACCTTGTCACTAACCTAAGATATTCAAGAATCCAATTAGTAGGTCAATTTTGAAAATAAGGGCGCGCATGAAGACATACATACATACATACATATGTATGTAGATTCATAATCAAACGATAAGTCTATTAGGTGATAAATAACAATGGATATCAACCATAGAATTAGGAGATCTGGTGGCCGAAATTGTAGCAACAAATATTATGCATAATTATCTAGCCAATCACGCATTTCATAAAATGGTGTAAAATCATGTCCATCCGTTTCTTAGATGGACGGTTAAGATATTTTATCATTTATCACCTAAGGATGCTTAGCCCCTTGTCACCATCCAATACACACACACACAAACGTATATATATATATATAATCGATCAATATAATCCATCAATGTGTGAGAACTAGGAACCCATCACCTCCAAAGCACAAATACATTATCCACAGAAAGTGAATATGTCATATTTCGATGCTTTTACTTTATTACTTTCTGAAGTTATAAAAATATTACTTGCAACATACAAATACAAAAAATGATGTGGTTGCTTGCTAAAGATTGTATATTTGCGAGTTAGATATTAGAGATGATGGGTTTCTAGATCTCGCTTGACTTGACTACTAATAAGGCAGCTATTTCGAGATTTTACATGTTCTATTTATTAGTAATAGCATATGACAGAACTCCACAAGTCGTGCTACGATGCTTACATATTTCCTTATTGAAAGTAGATCTGGAGCCACTATAGGTTTCTCGAAACACATAGCTTTCAGCAAAATGTCCGGAAAAGATTGCTCATCGAGAAACGATCCATAAATTACGAGATCAGCTCTACTTATCACAGCGTCTGCGCTTTGATCCATAGAAACATGCTTCACCATATCCTTTGGATATCCGAGTTTTCGAGCAATTGTCTACAGCAAGAATATCAGTCCATTAGCATACAAGTTACTAGGCTCCGTTTGAAACTTGTCTTAAAAAAGTGAAGTACCCTGTAAAAGTTATACAAAGTTGTTTGTGTTCTTTTTATTTTTTTGTTGATGAGCGAGAAAGTAGAGAAGAATTTTGAATTTATTTTTGGAGGGAATCACTTTTCTAAAAGAGTGAAGTGCACTTTTCTAGGGAAAACAAACAAATGAATGGAGCCTAAAACCACTCCCTTCATTTCATGAAATGAGATTATACATCAGTTAATGCATATATAAACGCCTACATGTGTATGCATGCATGTGTCGCGTAATTACCTCCACAATGCTACTGTAGTTACTAGTCGAGTCGCCAGCTGAGATAACGATTTTCAGACGAGAAGTTGAATCGTCGAAGTCCATAAGTAGCGGATATAAAGCCTTCAAAACGAAGGCGTGTTCGAGCCACAAACTTCTATAGGAGAGTTGGCTTCCCACAACTGCAACGACAAATGCATTGGGTCCATACTCTGTGTTATCTCTCGGTGAAGCTATTTGCTTATCGGCTTTCCAGACTTGTTCGGGGTATCCCGGGATGACGAAGTAATTGCCGGGATCACATATTGAATAAACTATCTGCATTGAATTAGAATCAGAATTTGTTATCTTGCCATAGTAACTAGGGTTGTGCAAAACCCAACCGAACAGAGCAATTTGGTTCGGTTATTTTTCTCTATAGTTCAGTTCGGTTCTAAATTTTGAGAACCAAATTTTAGTTTGGTTCGATTTGTCTTTGAGAAAATAATATTATGGTTGAAACCCGACAGACCGAACTTTGTTCACGTACAAAAAATTTATATTTTAAAATCTAATTTTAATAGTAAAAATTTGTTTGCTAAATTATTACTGATATTTTAATGCTTTTGTATTCATTTATTTTAATGCTTTTAAGGGAGATTTGAGTCTTTGATGTTTTACCAATATATTATGAAGTTTTATGTTGTATCTTAAATATATTTTAATTATTTAATTTATGTGACATTTTGGTTTAGATAAAATTCTATAAGAGAAAAAGTGAAATGGTGAATAATAACTTCGATTTTAATCGAAAACAGAACCATCCAAACCAAACCAATATGATTTTGTTACATTCTGTTGTTAAATTTAATTTGGTGGTTTGGTTCTCAATTATCTTGAAAATTTGGTTTATCGGTTTCATTGGTTCGGTTCAATTTTGGACAGAACTGCCCATTTGTGCAGCCATAATAGTAAAAAATACAGAGACAATTTTCAATCGTTAACCATAAAAATTGTGCGTATCACAAACTAAAAAGAAACGAGCAAAACATGGTTACCGGCAGAATATAGTTTGGGAAGACAACAACTGTAGCTCGGCTGAAGTATTTTCTCCATGTATCGACAAGCTCAGTTTGGCCACTTGAAACGTATTGTGTTAATCGACTGCCTAGAGTTTGTTCGTGGATGGTCCATACAACAGGAACATTCTTGAAAGGTTCCTGCATAAGACTGTGAGGAGTAAAGCCTTTTATGTTATTAGCAAAAAATATCATCATCGAGAAAAGGCAAACTGTGATAAGAAAAGAAACGAGCTTCGAGTAATGAGATTATGTGCAAGATATGTCATATTTTTCACATAATTAAAAATCAGTAAAAGAGGATAGTGATACAAAAATGGCTACCACACAAATCATAAGGGGAAATTGAAAAAAAGAAGGCCAAACCCTCAATGCATGATAAACTATTCGAAAATTTTCAATTACATGACAATTATCCAAATTTCCAAACTATGTGGATTTTGTTCAATTAAATGATGGATTGTTTTCTCCACCGACGGAAAGCTAACCGGCCACCGTTGGACTTTCATTTCACCAGTTTAGTGCGGTGACGGAAGTTAACAACCTAAAATTGAATAATTTGACGGTGCATGGTGAACTTTCCTTCGCAAGAGAAAATAATTGACCATATAATTGAACAAAATCCGCATAGTCCGTCAAGTAATTGAAAACTTTCAAATAGTTAATCAAACAATTGAGGGTTTGGCCAAATAGAAAATATCGAGGGTTTATGCTTACAGCAACAACCGATAACAAAACGAATTGATGTTGCTTACCAGGACAAAAATCCTGCGGCATTGAGAGAATTAACTAGTACGACATCATAGCTGCAAATGAAGCAGAAAATTATAAACATGGAGACCAAAAAAAAAGAACAAAAGGGACCAAAAGAAACACTTGAAACAAAATACGGCTATAGATATCTGCTCTTAATGGATAACATATTTTAAGCTCAGCCCAAAAGGAGCAAAAAATTCTCTGAGACCAGAATTAAGCTCGACTATGGTCATGCTCATACATGTCAAAAAATTATAATACTCAGAAACACAAAACTAGAGAAGGATTTATCCAAGTCAAGGGCAATTTACATACTTCAGCCAATCTATGGAAAACTTGAAATCCTTATCAGCTGAGTTAACAGTAAGAGGAATGCTTATATTTCTCCACATAGCACGAGAAGGACCATTTTCCAGAGAGAATACCTGGAAAGTGCAGATAACGGCTATTCAGCTCATGCTCAATTCACATTAGAGAAGAAAAAAAACGAGGAAACAGATATGCGTTTATAAATAAAATCGTTTCTAGCTCCATCATCTCAAATTCTGTTTGTCACAAAGTTATCACACATGTTGAAATGACAAAAATGGTTGCCTAAGCAGGACCATATTTATCAAACTTTGTTTCGAACTACAGACTGGCCTCAATACACAGTTTCGACAAGCTTCCAGCCCAATTAAAAGTAGCAGCATGTTTAAATATTTCAATATATCGGAGGATTGATCATAATGCCCCACAAGAGGCAAAAGCAACCCAAACTGGTAGCGTTTGGAAAAAGTAATCAGACAATCTGATGGTCAAGCTTCTGGGTAAGATTGACCAGATTTTCCACTCTTTTCACAACTGAGCTTCATAATTCTGACAAGCTTTCAGAAGTATTAATCCAATAAAGGATTTAGGTATATACCAGTTTTTTTATTACATGTTTCTACAGCTATTAGAATTCATCTGCTATACTTCAAACTGGAACAGTAGAACTATACATGATTAAAAAAAAGACTAATCAGTAAGCATAAGATCAGAGCAATTTTAGGTTAGATATAACTGATATAGTGTTGCATAGAGCCTCCAAACTAATACTATTAATCATATTCAGCTCAAAAAGATTTAACTCAATCTACATGTGCATGAAAAATTCTTACACGGCATTTTTCAAGCATTGAGGAATTTTTTAACACAAGATTTTGACAAAGTCGATCAGGGGTCAACTCTATCTCTGCCATATACACAAAGCTATCCATATTCCGTCTTTGTTAAAACATACAACTTACCGAGCTTAATTCCCACAAGTTTGATCACAAGAAGTAAGAAATGCAACAAAACTAACAATTATCACCTCAATTTCATATCCAATATCGAGCAGAGCAGTAGCAACAGTAGCCATTAGTATCTGATGTTGATCAACCCATAGATCAGCAAAAACCTACAAAAAAACACATGCCAAAACCACCCCTTTTAATTCAGTTATCAGTCATCCACGCTATACTAGCTAAAATATCAACCCCAAAAACACATAAAACCCTAAAGAGTCAAACTCACAAACAGGCTACATTCATATTGAGACTTAAAAAATATACAATAACTAAAGTCAAGATCACATCTTTTTAGCGTTCTTACCAAAGCAATCTTAGGTTTTCTAGTATCCAAAATCCAAACCACACAATATCACCCTCTTTAATTCACTTATCAGTCATCCAAGATGCTAGCCAAATTATCAACCCCAAAAAATCACATACCCCCTAATGAGTCAAACTCAGGTTATATTCAAAATGAGACTTACAAAATACACCATAACTTAAGTCAAGATCACATCTTTTCAGTGTTCTACCAAGCAATCTTAGGTTTTCTATATCCAAATTTTACAGCATCACTCTCTTTAATTCAATTACCAGTCATCCAATCTACAAGCTAAATTCTCAAACCCCAAAAGAAAACATAAAGCCTAATGAGTCAAACTCACAAAGAATTTATATTCATAATGAGACTTACAAAATACACAATAACTAAAGTCAAGATCATATCTTTTTAGTGTCTTACCAAAGCAATCTTAGGTTTTCTATATCCAAATCTCACACTCTTTACTTCACTTATCAGTCATACAAGCTATACTAGCTAAATTCTCAACCTCAAAAAAAATACATAAACCCTAATGAGTCAAACTCACAGAGAGTTCATATTCATAACAAGACTTACAAAATTGACAATAATTAAAGCCAAGATCACATCTTTTTAGTGTTCTTACCAGAGCAATCTTAGGTTTTCTATATCCAAATCTCACAACATCACTCCCATTCACAACACCACCACCTTCCCTCCGAAACTTATCCACGCTTTTCAAAGGCTCGAAATTCAAATCCTCACCAAAATCCAACTCTTTCAAGAAGGACAAATCCTCAAAATTCACTCCACCATTCTTCCCAAACAAAACCTGGGCTTTCCCAGATTTATTGCCATCTTCAATTACCGAGCCCGGCAAGAAGAAAATCTGGAAGAAGAACACAAAGAAGAAGAAAACAGCAACACCACAAATCAGCTGCAGATAATCGATTTTCTTGAAAAGAACAACTCTCGCAAATCTTGATCTGTGCCTTTGCCCCAAAAGCCCATTGCTGCTAGTGTTCCGAGCTGATGAAGAACGCTGCAAATGGTGATCCCTCTTCAATGGCACCGCACTTTCCAGTGACCCCATTTACACTCCCATAAAAAACAACCAAAGATTCAATCTTTGTGGCTTGGAATTCCTTTACATCTACATACGAGCCTCAAGAACGGCATCAGCACGCATGTTTTACCCTCAAAGATGTGAAAAATAATGAAAAAGGAAACTGCGTTTTGAGATGATGAAAAGATGGAATTAATGTATTTTTATATATATTTATACATACATCAGTGAATTAGAATTTTCAATTATGCAGTGCTGTTTATTAATTAAAGAATTCATCTAGCTAGTGGAGTTTTTCTTTTTTATTTTTTTTCACATTTTTTAAGAGAGAGAGAGAGGAAGGTGAAGAGATGGTTTCGTGACGTGTCAATGGTAGTCATTCGTTGTCAAAGACAAATATGCATAAATTATAATTGTTATATTCATTATAAAAATAATATATTTTTGGTTCGAGGAAAGAGGGAGCAAAGCAAATAAATAAATGAACCTAGATCTAGAGATGGTTTGTCTGTAAAGTGGGTCAGAATGTTAATAAATTTGTTTTTTCTAGCAACAATTTGATGCATATTGACAACTTTTTATATATTGAACCAGAAAATAACAGAATAGATGATATGTCATGAACTTTATCAAAATTATTTTAAATCTTAAACCATCATAACTCCTGTTTTAATTCGATTTGCATAAATGATATATCACAATGAAATTTTCTTCGTATTCTTTCATTATAAAATAAAAAATATGAACACAAAAACTCTTATATTTCATACCCTGCCCACAATATCAGAATAGAATTTCCTCCCAATACAATAAATCTTTAAGATTAAATTTAAATAAATTATTAGTACCACGCAATTTGATGATGGAATTATATTGCTGGAGGCGTTAAACATTTCCCCAAATGTTTTTAATTAATTTACTGAATGTTTTTATATCTCATGGTTATATTTGGAAATAAATTGTTTTAAATGGAAAAAATTGATGAACACTTTTATTTTCGTGAAAAAAAAAATTGAAACAGAACAATGGAAATACTTTATTAAATCATGTCCCTAGTTACAAAATCAAGCAACACCAAGGGAAAAATTTCGGTTCAAATGACCAAATCATTACAACGAGCTCTAATAGTCGCCGCTTCATGCGCCACACAATTCGCAGCACGAAACATATGTCAAACATCTAACATAACACTATCTTTCAACAAATTAATAGTTTCAGTAAGGTCCGGTGTGAGAAACGGAAAACTCCCATCAGCACGGACAATCTCCTTAACTGCATTTATGGAATCCATGAAGAGTGAGAAGGGCTTCAATTTTTCTTAAATTCTTAGAATTTGATAAATCTTATCTCTTGTAATTATTAAGACAATGCAAAAGATATATGTGAATCATAATAATACTGCGTTTGTAATCAAGTTTCTTTAATGAATTCTAGATAACTTTTACTATAATATTGACAGTTATTTATCTTAATAAAAAAAACTATTTATGTATATCTTTTATGTCGATTGAGTGTGAATTAATTGATGAGTTAACGAAAGATATTAAATCGACTAGCAGATTAAGTTGGTCGATAAACTTGTATCTCAGGAATTTTGTATTTTAGGAGATTGAATGTTGAAATTGCAATTAGTTTTTCTTCGCAAAAATTTATTTATTTTTTTATTTTTGCAAAAATTTATTTTATTCTTGGTTCAGTTCGTTCCCTATCTTCGTCGATTGTCCCTGCTTGAAATTATTTGATCATTATCTGCTAATTTTCGCCTTCTGATTCTTTCATGAGTTGTTCTTAAAATAATTTTAACGGCAAAAACTTGCGTTAGACCGCCTAAACGATTTAGACGAATCTAAATAGTTCATTTTAACCAATTCAAACTCATACCCGTCCTAAATTCTAAATCCAAATTCATATATCTCCTGAATTTTAAACCAAAACCCGCCTAAATTATTTAGACGGTCTAATTGATTGACTAAATTTTATACATAATCTGTATGGTTTGAAAAATCATAGGATTTGGTAAAAATTATAGATATTTATGTAAGTTCTGCTATAGGTTGAAATTTTAATGTTTATTCTTGGATTTTTATTTAAAGGGAAATTCTCGTTAGATTAAGTCTTGTTGCACTTAATTACATATGCAAGAAGGAAACTCAGAATTCCAAATATTTAAATCATTATAATGAGTTCCAAACGAAGCAATATTGTGAGCAACTGCATTTGCTTCTCTTCTCATATGTGTAATATTCTTAATTAAATCTATCTTTAGATCGTTGATAGTATGCGCTAATTTATCAGGTGACCTGTTAGATTTTGTTATACGTAAAGCTAACTTTGTTATGTTGTATATAAAATAAATTGTTTTCATGCGCTTCATATAACAACTAGTCTGTTTATCTCTAATAACTAGGGTGGATCATGTAGCGTGTAGGAGATCGCAATAGATTGCATGATCAATAACCCTAAATGAGATATAAACAGTAATCACAGCTGAGGCGACTTGAGGACGAGTCGTCGGTCTAGGTTGCAGTTTATTTGAGAAATAGCTTATCTAGGCTGTTTGATATACTGGTATGTGCGACATATTGATTGGATCACGTTGAGATGTATTCTCTTATCTGACCTGAGTAGAGAATCAAGATCTCGGTGATTTAACTGAACCTAGCTTAATAGAATTAAGTTATATATATACAT
>AYJT01055524.1:0-14036 GCA_001278415.1 Ocimum tenuiflorum | reverse complement strand
AGCTGCGGAGGACACTGCTATCACCTTCCCCCACCACGACACACTCGTAGTCAACATGGTAGTGGGCCAATTCAAGCTTGAAATGATTCTAATCTATTACGAGAGTTCCACCAACATCCTGTTTTGTGCATGTCTTAAGACAATGGGCGAGTTGGGAAGGGCACTTAAGCTAAAGGCAACCACTCTTGTGGGTTTCAGTGGAGAGATGTTGACCACGCTGGAGGGAAATTAAGATCCCAGTGTACGTAGGGGGACTCACCCACCAAGTCTGCTTCTAGGTGGTCGAAACCCCTTCGGCTTAGAATGCGATCTTAGGGCGCCCATGGCTCCACGAACTGGAGGCATTCCCCTCCACCTTCCACCAAGTGCTCAAGCTCCTAACCATGGGGAGTTCTAACTATGAGAGGAGAACTGGAGATCGCCTGCTCCTGCTGCCACATTAACCTCAAAGAGCCTCATCCCCCTAAGACACAGTATACGCCTTGACCCCTTTCATATCTACGTTTGAAAGCTTAAATTCGATTGTACTTGTACAATTCTCTTTATTCCATGAAAGTATCTTATTTGTAACATCCAGTACTTGTTCTTTTATTTTGAGGTACACTCACATGCAACGTGTTTCAAAGCGATACAACTAAGAAGGAAAGCTGACAACTAACTCTAGTTCTTTTCAGGAACATCAGAATTGAGGCTTATTATGGCATGTTGTGTGGAACCTTCACCGGGCTAAATATCTCATTGTCAACAAATTCGACGGTCAGGTTCACGATGCAAGGAAATTCTTGCCCGAGATAATCTTATTTAAGTACTTGCAGTACATTAACCTTGATCGCTGAAACCATGGCTTGCTGAGGGACCGCGACTACATCAAACAAAAATATAGACACAAGGTCGATCCCTTCCCCACGGCGAGCGGCTTCGAGTCATGCTTTTGTGTCTCCATGCTCCTTTGGGCACACTTCGAATGTGCCCTAAGAAATTTGCAGCTCGTTCTGAGTCGCGGTCAATTCAGCGCTCAACTCTTGTATTGTGTCTTTTCACTTCCTGGCGACGCAACCAATCGGTCCGAAGCTTTGATGGCTTCATCATAGCGTGTCTATAATCAGTCGTTCTCCTCGAGCATTGTTAGCAGAGTAGTTTCAGCCTCGGCCCTTTTTGCATCAATAGTTAATCACTTTGCCACCAACTCGTCCCGCTACAGCGGCATTCCTTTCAGGAAAGGACTTTGAGTACCTTCACCAAAACAACCTTTATGGCCCCTGTAGATTGAAATCGATCAAGGAATCAACCACACAACCTCAAAGGAAGAAAAGGAGGAAATATGCAAAATCAATACACTCTCCCAGATCTGCATCTCGAATGCTTTGAAGCACTCACTTATGATCGGATCGGGAGACCCGTCGAGTCCCCCCGACAACGCCTTCATTACAAAGGAGTTGACGGAGTCGTTCATGGTTAACACTTTCTTACCCTTGTCCTTTGACTATTGTGTCATCTGTCTTTTTGTAGAAGGCGGCGTTAGACCGATTCATAAATCCTTTCAAAATAATTACGCAGCGGAAAGTTTATGGACAAGTTATACATATGACGATGAATAACTCAACAGTCTAAAAGACCCAATAGAATTAAATGCTCCATGTCGTGGCCAACCTCGCTGCTCCTCAACCTGCACATTTAGAAAGATAAGTAGGGCTGAGTACATGAATGCACTCGGTGGACACAGTGCTAAAATCATACATACATAAAAACACGAACAGAGAGCATGTCCAATCAAGCATATCATGAGGATTTTATTTTAAAAGCATTACTCATGACCACAAACCATTTTATTCCATTGCGCACATCACAATCATGCTATCTGTCATTCATTTCAACAAGAACCGACAAGGGGTAGGCCTCCTACACTAGTCGTTGCACGCAAATCATGGGAAGCCATTGGCTAGTGTGTTTGACCAGCACATTATATCCCATCATCATCAATCATAATCAACAACACCATCACCATCACCATCAATATCATCATCATTCATCATAACTCTCTCAGTACTATACTACCGGCGAGAGGACAGATAGTCATGCAAAACATTTCAGGCCTCACATTCAATTTCAATCAAAACATTTTATTTTCATAAGATGAAAGCATTTGTAGTTTTAGTTTTAGTATAAGAAAGCCCATCTTGCTTCCAAACTTAGTTTTGATTTTTGAAAGTCCTCGGCTAGTGCTTTGCTTGAACTCCACGACCTTTATTCGAAAATGTTATTGTGAGTATTTTTATTTTAAGCTCTCGAATTAAATGCATGCATATGTTTTCGATCTAAGTCTAACATCGTTCATCTATCATTCATGTTATATTCTTTGATCGCTCGATACATCGTTTATCAATGTTCTAACATTTAGAAGTGTTTGAGGATAGGGTATTGGGCTAAGAAAATATGGTTCAACGTTTGGAATCAAAACATGAGTCTAATGTTGGTCTGAGCTCAGGTCGGTGCCCCAAGGCATCGCTCAATGGCTCATCCCGTCGAGTCCGAGATTCTGAGATCTAAGCCCGACGGGTCCAGTCAACTCGAGAGTTTTCGGGAAAGCTCGGTCTGAACGGCTCAGTACCATCGATCGAAGGGTCCTACCCATCAACTCGAGACTCCACGAGTAGGGTTTAGCTCGACATCACCAACAAGAGGTTTTCTCCTACAAAGGGTTAAGTATTCTACCTTGTGTCTTTAAAAATAGTGTTAGGGTTTGGCTCTTCCTCTTCTCTTCCACCTTCTCCAAGGTATGCTCCATATCCTACACGCGTGCTCCTTCCCACAAGTGTTTGCTCTTCCTGTAAGTTTGCTACTATGGCTCTCCCCACTCTCCCTCTCTCTCTCGATCTGTCCTCTTCTCTCTCTCTATTTATCTCTTTAGAAAGGAAATGGCAAGAGTTTGGCTTTGATTTAGAGTGGAGGAAAATGGGAGCCCAACACCTCCATTTATAGTTATGTAGTGTGTGTTTTGGGTGAAGTGTGTGTGTAGAGAGGTTTTGTACAAGTAGGAATACTCCCACATACTTGCATGGTTGGGGTTGTGGGTGTATATTATACATGTCATAATATTCATGTATAGAAGGTAAGAAGAAAACTGATGGGATGTATGTGGGGTGTGTGTTCGAGTGTGAGTATGTGTATGTGTGTATATGTGTCGAGTGTGTGTATTGATGGTATTATCCTTTGGTTGAAGACATCCAACATATACGCATGTGTGTATTTGTATAAAGGTGATGTGAAGGGTATTAATTAGGGCTTGGGAATTGTGATGTATTAATGATTAGTTCTAGGTTTTTCTTGATTTAGGGGATTTGTGGTTTGTCAACCAATCACATCAAATTATCCGCACTTTATCAGATAAAATTTACATTGTATTTTTGTTCCGGATATTGCACGGAATATATCTATCATTTAATCCTCATATTTCGATCTTACATCCACATCACAAACTATAAAATTTATCAACCGACGTTCCGACTACGCACGTCATCACCATTATATCAGTGGGTCATAATTCACATGTATTTAGTTACATGTAATTATGCAGTAAGTACCCTAATTATTTAATATTCTTACTCTTTTGCGTACTATAATACGTCGAATGAATTTTTGATAATCGGACTACGATTTAAACGGAAAATTTTCTACCTTTGAAATATAACATATGATCATCCCACAATATGATTATATACTTATTAATAAGACCCATAATTAGGATCCTTGAGATAATACATGGCCAGAGTTTATTGGAAAAATGTGGGGCATTACACCTAAATTTAGCAGTACACAAAAATAAGAACCCAGACAAAACATATAGAAAGAACAAAACACAGATGAGAGAAGAGTTGTTCTTAGCAGAGTCCCGAAAGTACCAAAGACTACCCACTCACCCTCCAAAGAGAGGATAAACATGAAATGTCGCTTCCAATATCACGGGTAGGGCGGGATACCCGAAAATAATTGGACATCCGGGTAAGGACTCTAGTAATAATAATTCTCATTTGGAACTCGAACAACTTTGCAAAAATAAAAAACGTCCAACATGGACGGAACCCTAAATCCATTTTCATATACATAATTTGCATAGCCACTAGGTATCGCCATCCAAGTGGTGAGAGTTGAATGGGGGCAAGTCTAATATATTTGAAAATTTTAACAAAAAAAAAAGGGTCAGGGGAATACCCGCGCCCTCGTTCATACAATCTAAGCTAAAGGCAAAATAATCGAGCGGTGGACGGTGGCACCGATCCTCCGGCACAGGGATAACGATGGGATAATCAGACAACAACCGACACCGTTTGAGAAGGGACAAAGCACCATGATAATCCACATTGGATTTCGCCTGAATGATTGTTCCCCAAAGCTTCCCATCTAGATGGTTGTTATCTTTATACTTCCACCCAGGATTAACGATCATTTTGAAATCTAAAGCAACCAGAGTATCCGATGAGGATACACAGTTAAGAGCGAAAGGAGAAGCCATGGACATCGACGACAATAAAACAAACCTGGAGGAGAAGTGTGAAGGAAAAGCAAGGAAAAGGAGCGGAAGGATTCCAACAAGAAATGCAGAGGAAGGGCAAGGAATTTAAAATTAGGGATTCATTCTCACCCGTTGCGTATTTATACACCCAAAATCTGAAACGTCTCTTTACGAAATGACGCTATTTTTAGCGCTGCAAGTAATTTATGCATCCGCGCAGGTATGCTCAGATTTTTACCAAGTACAAAATTCGAACTTTGTACAAATTATTGTTTCTGGCTTCAAGGTACTGGGGGTTCGATCATCCCTCGGGGCAACCTCAACTATGTGTACAGGCACTCGGGGCTCGCAATCTCCCCCCGAATGGACTTCTGCCTAAATGATAGGATTCTCAAAATTTGTTCGAAGCCTTGAGCATCAACATATTCAGGGTTTGGCGCTGTTATCTTGAGTCAACACTCGCAACAAGCATCTACTTTGACTCAGAGATTCCTTATTAACTCAGGCTTGATATTATCATCTCAGAGGCCCGAAATTATTATGTATCTAGACCAGCACACGTAATCCAATATTACTATCTTGAAGCCCGTAAATGTTATATCTTCCGTTCGAAACTCGGGGCTCGACATCACAGTCGCAAAGTTGAATCACTACAATCTTCGAACACTCGGGGCTCGTCCCTCAGTTTCGGCTCGACAAATTGTCAATCTTTCGAGCTGGCCCACAACCCCTCAATCGAGACTGCACCAATGCGCCAACAAACATTATCTAACTTTTACCCCAAGGCACCAAAAACATACTAACTGTCAGGCCCCTTGGGCTCCGCCGCATTGGGATGACTAAATTCTCCTTTACGTTGCCGATTTATGCTATGCATGGGATGCCACAAGACCTCTATCATTTACCTACGATATTGACATGTAAATATCCAGAATCTGCACTAGATACCCGCTCCATGTGATGCGCGGGAAAACCGCAAGACCTCTGTCATTTATACTTCGTGATGACACATAAAGTGCTCGGAGCCGCACTGAGTATCCATGCTCTGGGATGACCGATTCCTTGGAAGGTAATTCATATCTCAAGGGCCTCATATAGCCTCTAACGGCATCGATCGTAAACACTTGAAGCGCCTCAAGCTTCAGACTAATGGGAAACTTGAACTCACCCAACGCCTTTTGGCAGGTACAAATTACCTTATCAAACTCTTATGCATATGATGTACCTCACCTCCTTAACTCGGGCTGGCCATCCTAGGAAAAGAATCATTTGTGAAATTCCGACAGGAACCTCGAACCGGTAACCACAGCTTAACAATTCAGCTTCGTTTCGAAAGCTATTAAAATGCTATTTTAACGTATATTTTGGCTAACTTTGTCTTTCATAAGTTTGTCTTCATGAACCAATTAACTTGGTCCGTGAAGAAACGGGGCTATTGTTGTGGACCAAAAGAATTGATTCAATCTCGTTCATTGATAAAAAAAACCAGAACACCAGCTTCTTGTGTACCGCCGTGACTCCAACCAATCGGCAAATATCTCGAACACCCTTAGGGCTTCGAAGGACCCTAGTCGATGGATCTAGCACGAGCATCCTTTCTCGGAGGCCTCTTAGGGTTTGAATCTAGCACGAGTACCCGATTTCGAAGCCTCTCTGGGCCCAACTTCGTGATTCTCAGCATGTGCAACCATGTGCTGGAAAGATCCAAAATGATTCCTTGCTGACTCAGCATAGGAGAGAATGCGTGATTCCAACCTCCCCAGCTGTATTTGCAAATCGCCACCAGGGGGCATTTGCAAATAGAGCCCTTAGCTTAAGAATTATTTGATTGCGAATGTAGCAGTATAAATAGTGTTCTCACACCAACCACACACACTTCAATTTTATATGCACATTCTGTAAAACATCAATCATCTTCTCCGACGAGCTCCTCGTCGAGAAACACTGTAATTCCCCCCAAATTACTCTATAAAATACTAGTCAGTCCGTCCGAGGGACTATAAATCTTCCTGGAAGTCTTACTGTCTAATTTAATTTCCCGCTTAGAGCCTAGATCATTGAAACGATCAAAATCAAACCTCAACAGATAGTATCTGAAATTCTATACAATAAAATAATACCAGGGTTAACCCAAAAGAAGAGAAATAAGAGCAAGCACAAAAGACAAAAGATACTAACAACAATAAAGAGGAAAGATCACCACTGGGGAAGCTCACAACAATATGGAAGAGGTAGTACTAATCTCGGGTCAAGCTCGAAGAAAACAACTATAAAGAGGAAAGATCACACACTGAAGACTTATGCGCCGAAGATTTAGGAGAACAAAGGTTAAGCTCGAGGATGATATAGCTTGAGTAGGACTTGAAGTGTGAGATTGAAGTCAAGCTAATACTGAGATCGAGCTAACGGCTTAATATATCTATTGATGCAATTATTGAAAAAAGAGGATCGAAGATGACAGCAATATGTTGGTTGAAGATACACACGTTTCACCTAAAATCTGGGTTGGGTTAGAACATAAACACAGCTATAAATATTGTATTATCCAATGTAAAACACATGCCTACGATTTTCTGCCACATATCTTTACCATTACTGTGTACACGATTTGAACTCATCAATACAATTTCTGTTACTTTATTCCATTTTTCATACTGCCGTTCTTGAAATCTCTGTTTGGTTTCCAACCATTCAGATTTTAACCTCAATATATATACAGAACAAGGCCCACTTGATATTTATTTATTATTAGTCCTTTGTATTATTCGTTTTAAGTTATAATAATTATACGTGTACATCACCGGAAACTAAGAACAAATAGACACGCATATAAATGTATTTTCTTTTTAATTTCCAAAGGAGGATTGCAATTTTTCACCTTTAACGAAGAAAATATTGAAATTTTAATTCATAAAAATAAATGTGAAATAAATATTTATGAAAAGCTATATTTTCAGAGCAGGCAAGGTGATAAATACCACCAAAAAGTTATATTTGCATTTAGTAAGATAAAGTGATTTGTATTAAAACCATTGTAAATAAAAACAAAAATTAACAGTTTTCACTGTTAAATCTGGAGTCTTGATTGGTAGGAGTAGGAGGCAATATGTATGATAAATAAACTTTGGAAACTTATTTACACTTTCAGTTAAATATTATGAAGAGTACATTTGACATCTTATTCGGAAAGCTATCCCTGACCATGCCCATGCCCATGCAAGTCAGCATGTCTTCTTGTCGTCCCCTACTATAGTCAATAAATGCGAGACAAAATGGAAATTTGAAAAGAAAAGGAATTATTAGTTTTCATTATATGTATATAACACATCTAGTAGAATTAATCATGCATTTCACTGGAAATGAGTCAAATTATTTCGGATCTTAATTTAATAAAAATTTATTCGAACTTATTCTAAACGAATCAAATTTAAACTTGAACTCGTGAATAAGCTACCTAACTAAATTAGTAAAAATACGAAATTATTAACTTAGTAAATTTATATTTTTCACCATGATTGATTATAAGTATTTTATGAACTGTAATAATTACAAAATGTATAACCTTTAGTAAATATAACATTTTTGTGAATACAACAACTTACTTTTAATAAAAGCTTACCTGTACTCCAACTCATGAATCTTGAAATATGGACAATAAAGGTATTCAGTCTCTCGTTTGGAGGGTCTTTGTATGTGGGTCTCCACTGCTAAACCGTTCCCAAAGGAACAAAATACAAGATAGAGTTGAACTTGACTCCGATTAAATTGCATCTCAAATTCTACTGGCTTTTTGTTGGATCAATAATAATAAACATTAACTTACAATTTTAGCATGTTTCATATTAATAAAGATGAAAAAATAAAATTTAACACAAAACATCGGTATTGTGAAATATAAGTGAAAATAATCTAGTGGTGGAATGACCGAGTTTAAATTGAATCCATCGTATATCTACTGAAGTTTTTTTGTGTTATAAAATTTAATTGCTATTACTCGGTGATGAATAGTTCATTCTTAAATCTTAGGTAAGATAAAAAAAAAAATAGACAAATTTCAATCGTTAAAAAAAAAAGAAAAAACTAAAATAAATAAATAAATAGAACAAGACAATAAAGGTAAATTGATGGATTTAAATTGTGCCAACAGACGACACCAAATTTATGCTTCGGTTTCCGCCCATTTCGCCTTGTCCCCAGATCATGCACACGTGCATTTTTCTTTTCTTCCATAACCTAAAACTTTTTTATTATTAATAAATTACTTATTGACTTAATCGTATTTTTATTTATCGATGTGAATCTTGGCATTTCCAATATACTTTGTCAAATCCAGTATTTCTATAGTACTTATATTTTTAGGGTTGCGAGATGTATATATATAATAATATTATATATACATACGTATATGTATAGAGACACGCTCCCACGAAACAGTCTTGCAAATCTTATAAACAAAGTCTCGAATTGTAAAAGTATAGACTTCGAAAGAATTATCTCGAAACTAGAGAATGAAGTTTATGATTCATAATCGACGGCGTTGTACTTCTTTCTAAATGGTCTAACTATTGAATATAATAAAAACTCGTTCCAATTGAGGACTTGAATATTTGTAAATTACATTTTTGTGAAAACAAAAACCTAAAAATTGTTACTTTAAAATAACTTTTAAGTTGCTTTAGTTTTTTCTATTAGATGTGATTGAATCAGCAAATCTATATTAAATTTTTATTGTTGTTGCAACCACTAGAGCAAGAGACCATATTTTTAAAACGAAGCAAATTCTAGTAGCATTCGAGGGCATGGTATCTAATTTGATCCACACTTATGTAAAAGGTGTAGGTTTGATGTATTTATTGTTGGAATTTGTACCCTTTGAGGGTTTCTTCACAAAATTCTAAGGGACTAATCTTTAATTTATCGAAATTAAATAGCATAGGATTGATCTATGTTTCACATGCGTAAATGACAGTGGCAAAATTCAAATTCCGACAAGTGGGAAATATTTCTTTTGTAGTTAGTATATTGGTGTAGTAATTGATGATGTTATAGGGATAAAAAAGTGTATAGATACATGAAATATAATTAAATATAACATATTGATTTATCAACAAAGTTAAAAGATGTTTATAATGACTTTAATTTAGTAATGGTGATAAAAAAAAAGTGTGCTCATAGTAGTCATATAGGTAAGTCCACATGCGCGCAGGCACACCGCATGTTCACCTTGGCCTTTGCCTTAGGCTAAGAACCGAGGACACAGGTCCAGTCGCGTGGCCTGGCCTCTTAGTAGAAGTTTCAGTCTATCACTCGCTAACACCACAGTATCGAAATGGTAATCGACAAAAATTGAAAATACTTCATAATTGACAGAAGCTTTGTGAGAGCAGTATAGTTACAACCAAATTTTAATTTATCAAATTTCATATCGTTTATGAAGTTTAATCAATCCAAAATATAACGTAGAATTCAAACTACTGACTTAGACAATTTTTGGGATGCAAAAGTATGAAATTTTAAACTAGACTAAACAGAAAATTTAACTAAAAATAAATAGCGGCAAAGTTCACTTAGAAAACAGTAATGATGAAGATTAGATTCCACGTATTTACTCCTATGTGCTTCGCTCAGTTAGCAAAGATAATTATACTAATTTAATCTTCATGTGAAGAATCAACTAGATTATTCTAGGGTTAAGGCACGACAAATTGTGGAAATAGAATGTAATTAAATCTAGGATAGAGCATCTAATTAGTCCTACTCTTGATAAGTTCTACGGATTTTATCATTGATATTATCATGATTTGCATGTATTTTGGGTAGTTTTTGTGCTTTTAATAATAAAAACATGCAAATTCATGTTACTATCAGCTTGATTTGCATTTCTTGAGGATATTATGTTTGTTTGAGTTTTTTGGAAGGATTTTAATAAAAAACAAGTAAAATGGAATGAAAAATAAGCAATTCAAGCATTGTGCTGCAAATGGTGTCCACTAAAATGACTCAAACTTCCCATATACTTTAAATATGGGATATTAATGGATATGAGTGGAAAGCTCTTTGGATTATCTTTCCAACACAATTTGAATCACCAAATCGGAGTTTGGACGCAAAAGATAGGGCCAAATCTTTGAAGCTATACAGAGATGGAATTCTTTACGCGTTTTCTATGCAAAATCAGCGAATTCACCCGGAAAAGCCTTGTTTTGCCCCGGACCTCATGAGATCTATATATATCCTTAATTGCCATGAAATTTAGGAGTTCCCTATGGATTTTACATTCTAAATAAGGGAAAAACATATCAAGATTCAAATTTTTGTCTACTCATACGGAGGAGAGAAGATTCAATATCTCTCTTGTAATCTTTATGTTAGGCTAAATCTTGATGAATTCTACTGCTAGAGAGTAAATTGATTCAATACTTTGATGGTTTGTATATTGGATTTTAGTTTTGATCTTTCTCATATTTTCTTTTGAATGATTGTTTTATTGTCTGGCCAACATTTTGCATGATTTGATGAATTAATCCTAATCGAGAAAGCAAGATTAATTTGTGATCTGGATTAAGGAACACAATAACTTCAATATAATCGAGAGTTTTGAGATTATCTGTGAGGACAATAAATCCTAGGTTCTTTTTGGAGTTGCATGTTAACGATTTGATAGAGATATCTGTCTTGACTGATTTCCATTATTTTTCTATTATTTGCATGAACCATTGAAATATATATCCTGGAATATTTTTATTGTTTGTTTTTATTTTGTTTAACCTTTCAAGTTGCTTTAGTTGATAACTATCATTTAATTCATGAGTCTAAATAGTGTTGACGATATTTTCTATTACTTAGATGATTTAGTTGGTCAGTCATTGTAGGATACCACCTTGCTCACTTCTACATGCAATTACACCGCACACTTGCAGAGTAATTAAATATTTTAGCGGCCAATCATGCATTTAATTGACTCCATGTACGACAAGCAATAGTCATATTCTCCATTCACGCTTCTCTATTCATTAATCTATCCATGTGTTTCATAGACCTTAGAACTAGCAAGTCGGATCTTCCAGGATCGACCCAATCCACCTTCAACTCCTCTTCTAAAGAGTATCTCGATCTGTTGGATCTTCCTTAATCAGGATATTAAGATCAGCCCAATCACAACAGGATTGGCTCGATCCTCTGTTCTCATTTAAAATCCATGCTCTCTATCTGCTCGATCATTGCAGGATCAACACTCTCATCACATCTTGATCGACCTCATCCTTTTTTGGCCATAAATCGCACCTCTCTGATATATGGCCGATCCTTGCTGGTTTGGTCGGCTCTTTGATCGACAAGCAATTGACCCAATCTTCTTCTCTTGCTTCCTAGAAAGGATTGGCTCTTGACTGGTCCGATCACCAAGCGATCGACCCAATCTTCTTCTCTTGCCTCCGAGATGTATTTTAACTCACTTTGATATGTTTGGTTGGTCAGATATGGGCACGATTGACCCCGTCACTGGGCCAAACTCGAGAATTTTGTAGTTTTCACCCAAAAACTAAACAGAACGACATCAAACTGACAGAAACACAAAAAGGACAAACTCAAGAGCAACACACATTGATATGTGGATATTTTCTAATAAAATCATGCGAAAACATGACTACACATGCAAAATACACACTTATAACTTTCCCAGGTGGAAAACATCACTATAAATAGGCATGTTTATGTTCGTTCCAAACCGATGAAAATTCTTTGAATATTTTCACTTCCTACAACTTAGAAATCTCTTCATCCAGTTCGCTAGAGCCTTCCGATTTCTACGTTGTTACTTGAATGACAAGAACTGTTTCGCCTCTACGTTAGATCCAAAAGCACTACATTGGAGCATAATTCTTCTTGCGGACCAAGGGCTTTTTTTCATCGACTCCATACTGCATCAAAATCCTTTATTTGTTTTGTAATATCACTTCTGATTGCTTGTAGTTAATTTCTTCGTTTTTCATGTACCCATTGTAAATATATTCCACATCTCTTGTAATCAACATCTACCATACATCGAATTTCTCATCAAGTTTTCGTCTCATAAATGTTACTCCATAAAACTATGCGTCGACGCATGTGACGTGTCAAAATACGACCAGACTACATACTTATAAAAGGGTACTTTGTCGAACAATATAAATACGAATATACGACATGCATTGATGTATATACAATGTTAAGTATACGGTGATAGATTTTGATAAGATCTTGTCTCCTTGGACGGTTGCTCTCTGCCGATTTCTGCTCCACAATGGCGACGAATGTATCAATCTTTTCATTCATTTTTTTCACAAACTTGTTAATTATTATATCAATATTAATTCACGACATACCAAATCTTGTCAATCTTTTCAACGCAATCTATGTATTTATGTGTATTGCTGCCTCAAATACATCAATTATTCATATAGTGCCAGCTTTTCTTTAAATCTGTTATTATTGCTGTTGTTATATTATTGTATTTTATTTCCAGATATGCCAATCTGAATTGTGAGAGCCCATGAGTTTCAAAACGACTAGAATAAGGTGCGGACAAAACTACATTAGGATATAATAATAAATAAAGCTGTATAATATTTAATTTTGATTTGTTCCGATTTGATTTATTGCCAATTTGTATGATAAGTTGTGGGGATATCTTTTATTGATAGCATACGAGGTCTCGTACAAGCTTCGTATAATGAGTTCTGTTTGTTTTCAACTAATAATAATTATTATTCAATTTAATTTAGGAGTTGTAAACTCTGAGGATCAGTCCTCATTGTGAATCCATTAAAGATATGATCTAAAAGATCAAATTCATATTGAGTTGGACAAGATCAAATTGACAAAAACAAAATTGCTTCGAGGAGGTCACCTGTTAGACTGCCTAAATTATTTTGGCAGGTTTAGGTTTAGGATCAGGATCCAAGACGAATATGTGTCTGTTTAGGATCCAGAGCGAATATGAATTTGGATTAGTGAAAATAAACTATTTAGATCTACCTAAATCATTTAGATGGTCTAATACAAGTTTTTGTCAATTATTTTGTATTGACATAGTCATACTTTGACATAAATAAATTATTTATAAATTTTGTTAACAAATTATTCATATCAGATCTTAATATAATATTAGTATTTTATTGTCTTATCATGTCTATAAAACTCAATAAGCATAATCAATTACTATCACGTAAATACGTATTATAAATTGTTGATCCTAATCCATCAAACATGCATATTGTATATATAGATGGTAAGGAAATATATTTTGTGAATATAATTTGATGCGATCGCAATGCATGTGATGCACCAAGATCCCTATATTAATTAATAAAGGGAAGAAAATCAATTTTACTGAATTCCATGTTCGGGCTTTATATGTATTAGTTCTCACAGTTTCTCTACAAGGCATACACTTGGAACACATGCACAAGAAGAGAATATATCACCATCCTTAATTTATAGTTTATATATATGTCATTTTTTATGTTATTATCCATATTTGCTCATC
>AYJT01055479.1:0-12428 GCA_001278415.1 Ocimum tenuiflorum | reverse complement strand
TATATATATATATATATATTTAATTTAACCTTTTTATAATCCAATCCTGATCGTTGAATTTATTATCATACTTGTAGTGTATTTTATTATTTATCTCAAATCATGATTTCTGTACGTTTGACGATTATGATTGAATTAATGATAAGAATTCAATGCCCTATATATACATACACATACATATATTAGTGATGAGAAGAGAGATAAGCACAATTCTGGTGGTCAAGTACGGTACTAATAAATTTTGTATTTATTTGATTCCAAAGTCAATTTCAAGACGTTATAAACAATCGATTGTGTTTAATAATTGTTCAAACCATTCGATATAAACAAATGATTTATACTTAATAATTTGTACATTCATCGGTTTTAATTTATTATAATACTAGTTGAACAGCGTCTAATGAACTAATGAATAAGTAATATATCGAGTAGGTAAGTTCAAAAAAAGAAAAATATCGAGCTGGTATAGTTAATCAAGAGTTCATTTGATGAGTCGTATGATTGGTCAAATAATGTATATCTTTTCTCCAATATACATGCATAAATATTTATTAACACCATTTAAGAAAGGAATGCCACGCAATATCATTCTGGGATATGTAGAAATTGGATAGTAAAGCAATTTGGTGCATGTAATTCATATTAACACTCCAGCCAAGTACACAATTATTGGCGAACAATATGTTGCTCAAATTAATTATTGAATTAGTCCAATTTGCAGAACCATTCAAATATTTCATTCTAGTTTGAACAGAACCATTCAAATATCTAACAGATCAAATTTATGATGTTTAATTATCAATCGAAATAAAATTTTCACCGTCATATTTTTGTCTCGTAAGCCTATAATTATGATGGAAATATAGTAATCAACGCATCAAATGTTAGCCTGTAGGTACACATATTTAATATGAGGTGTTTTTTTTTTTCAGTTCCATTTAATATGAGATGTTATTGTAATGTGTATAGACACAGAAATCTTCGTGTTTGTGTCGGTGCATACTTTTTCGTATCATATTAGTACATTATGATAGGGCAGACTTAGTTTTTACAATTCAAATATTATTTATATTTTACCACTTTTATGTGTTGAATTTCATGGTTAGGTACATTAATAGGACATATATATTAAATTAAATTATAGTTTGTGTACTTTGCAAATTTGACAACACACGTGGTGATTGGACTTAGAATTCTCAAGTAGTCTTGTAAAAGGTGTGAATGCCAAGTTTTGTGGGTCACATTCCAACTTCTGGCTGGGGTTATGCAAGTTTGGTTAAGAAATTAATAAACCACTAATTTTGTTCTTAGACGCATTAGCATATATCATTATATCCCGGCATATCTTATTCCATATACTGACAACTACTTTCAATCGTCACAATATTATTATAATCTTATCTACTACACACGATGAAATTGGGTTACCAAACCCCAAATAAAACTCTGAACTTCAGATACCATTAAAATGAGAAACACTAGGAAATTGGAATGAATAAGTTAATATTTCTTATTGTACTGGGAGAATAAATGATCACTCTTTACTAAAAGACAAAATAGCTAAACATGAATATTATTTTATTTTCTGTTCGCATTTTTTGAAGTAAATATGGACATGATACATCTTAAACTAAAGAGAATGAAAAAGCTTTAATTTTGATGCATTATTTCCACAATTTGAATTTAAATGAGAAATTTATGATAATTTGAAAATTGATCACTATTCAAAAAATGAAAACAAAAGAAAACTTGAGGTAATTTTGATTACACCGACCCTTAGTGTATGCACTTTTTAGTCAACATTTTTATTCATGGAGATTTTATTGATAAAAAAACAAAAATATTAAATACAAGTAACTCGAATGGAGGAGTTTAATGTAAAATGAGATGACTCACAACAACAGTCTCCACCTTGGCGGGCTGGACATATTGTGTGTAGTGATCTTCTAATCATAAGAAATTAAATAACTTTGTTTATCCCATTGATGGGCCTACTATGGAAATATGGATTGTGTCTTTATATCTTTATAGACTATAGCCCAGTAATTATTGGCTATTGGGCCTAATATAGTTTATATGTGGTCTATGCCCAGTAGCAGAATATCTTTCTTTTTCTTCGGGAACCTCTTTTTCATTTTTAATTTGGCAAAAATATGTGTTAGATTGTTCAACGTAAATCTTAATAGTTCATTTTCACCAACCTAAAGTTATATCTGCCTGGAATCCTAAGCCCAAATTCATATTTTCTATGAATCTTAGATATAAACACGCCTAAATAAATCATTTAGACGATCTAACGGGAGACATCTTCTTATAATTTTTATCACGATTTTTTGGATCAGTGGATAAATTTTCAATAATATCATGGGTTTGCTTCTTTTATGTAGTATTTGTTCCAGAAAAAGAAAAGAAAAAACTCTCACGATATTACCCCCGAAATTTCATGTTTCATAGAAACTTGTGATATTTTATTAAATTTCTCTAACAAATGAAAATCCTTCTTTATTCCCCTCTCTCCCATTTTCGATCCAAATCTTTATAATTTGGGCTGGAATTAAAACATTGCCGATATCTATTAAAAACAGAAAATTCTCATTTGTGGATAAAATGCATGAGAATACAGATATGTTTAATTTATTCCCGGGATCCAACGGTAGTTCGACTTGCTTTTAATGTTAGCTCAAATGTATTTTCTGTTGTTCATATACCTTGATCATTCTAACATCAATAATCTTATCAACACACAAATATGATTCGAGTACTAAATCAAGCTCATACAATATTGATTTTGAACTTAAAATGATGTGGAAGCAAAACCATATTTGTGCGGTCCCCAAACGCAATAATTTGGTCAAGTTTTGACTGAAACAAAATTCCGAGAATGAATTGATTATTCAATCCTCGTAGAATCTGGACGCCTTTATGTTTCATATAATTTATAAGAAGTAATTTAAAATAGTACAATTGAGTTCACTTTATAACTTGGAAACTTTTGCCCATGCATCATCACACTCACCTAATTTCACTTTCAAGTAGCATTAATGTTTTAATTGTATCTCATTGTAACCACCATCAGATTATTTAGAATATTTCCCTCTTGACATATTTTAATTGTTTTAAGACATATAACATGGTGAAAGCTAAATGAAGTTGCTTATATAAAAATTATTGTTTGTTATTCGTTTCAAAGGCAGCTAACTTTCTCGTATGAAGTGGACATAGATAAGCATACCATTCTATCAAGTACCATAATCTTAATTAAACTGCATGAAAATGGACAAAATTTCATATAGCATCTAGTCCTTTCAATTTTTTTTATGGATGTATGCAATAAATAAATTTAAAAGTCAAAATGCAGAGCTCCTAGACAATCCCTTTTCTCCATGCATTTGCAACCGGAGGAAAAGTCAAAAAAATGGTCATCTTTTTTGGATTGGCCCTCTCACTGTCAAGTTGATTTTATTTAAACTAAAAAAATACATAAACTACTCAAAGTAATCTAATGCCTCGAAAAGATAGTAAACTATATTTTAAATTTCAATACATATCATTCGGAATAAAAGTTCTCTTCATATAATTATTTAAATGCAAGATGCATGGCATATTGCAGGTAAATCCAACTTTTTGTCAATTTCTTGTTTCCATCACCATTTGATTTCTAAGTGACATTGAATCCACTATTGAGTTGCTGATCCTTATATTTGATAGCAACATAATTATCTTTGAATCGTGAGAAGGTGTATGTGTTTTGTCTTATTTTAACAATTATATTTGGTGGTATGATTCAAATTCAATAAAGTTTGTTATCGAATGGAGACAACACAGCAAAGAAGATAGATTCCCTACGGCCTTTTCATTCGTCCACATCATCTTCTTCCATTCATAATTCTAGCACAAAAGTTGGGTCACTCTCATCATCACATGCTTAAACAAGTATTATATTCTCTCACTATGATCAAAATTAAGGATTTCATTGCACCTAGCTATCACCAAACATAATTTGAAGCATAACCAAAATGCAATAAAGCTAAATTTTATATACCACTTTGATTATCAATCGCATCTCTACAAGTCTATGTTGAACAGCTCATCCCAGGAGCAACTTACAGCATACATTTCTCTTTTGTTAATTTTGAAAAAACAGAGATTTATACGCACGTTGCTCCAAGAGATGCACTACCACTACCAAATCAACCCAAAATCGGATTTGCCTGCAGCAGTACCCGCTTAAGCTCTTCGGAAATCTCTCCAAACGTACCTGGTTTTTGAATAACACCATTCATTCCAATTTGCAAGCATCTATCCCTTGTATCACTGTCATCATTTGAGGTCAATGCGATTATCAATGGCCAACTGCGGCTTCTTAATTTCATGATTCTCATACTGACTTCGAAGCCATCTAAATCAGGCAAGTGAAGATCCAGAAGAACTATTTGATGTGAAGACAGTGCTGGGCCAAGGCATTCATATCCAGATGAGACAGCAGACACAATGCATCCAAGTTTTTCAAGCAATTTCCGTGTTACAGCTCTATTTACGTCATCAGCATCAGCTAACAGAACTTTCAGGCCTCTGAAAAGTGAGTTTGAATGGCCACGATCTGAAGATTCTCCATATTCTGAGATGTTTGCATTGATGGATAACCGGACTTGAAATCGCAAAACAAGAGCCATGCTTTGGTCAAAACCCTCAGGATTTGGTATTGCCCAAATGTCTCCTTGCATTAGCTGCCCCAAAACAATAGAATACAAGATTATGGACATTAAAAATACAGCAATGAAGTTTTCAAAAAAAAAAAAGAAGAAACTAGTGCAACTATAACATCACAAAGCTCGAAGGCCTTTTTGAGTGAACATGATCCTTAACATACCTGAACTAGTTTTTTGCACGCACTAAAGCTCAAACTTTCCTCAACTGCACCATAGTATCTTTGCCCATCATATGGATTTACGGGAATTATATAATCTGATTGAGATCCACTATGGCAAATACCAACATCAAGCCTGATAAAAATGTAACCATCAGTTATGTTTGATCTCCACTGACCCCATTTTTGTTTGTTCCATCCCTGACTCCCACTAGCCGAATATACTCGTAGAGTTAAGCATCCACCTCCTTTGCTTCCACCCAGCAAATTCCTAACCATATGCAAAATAACCTGAAAAACTCTTCTTTCATCGCCCATGACATGATTTGGTAGTGACCTCTCAACCTCGGTCACAAATTCATAGCCCCTATATGAAGAAAGGCACTTGGAAAGGCAAGCAGCTTCCTTTATCAAAGAATGCAATTGAAAATGCTTCATTTCTAGAAGGAACCTTCCACCATCCTTCTCTGAAGTATCCATTACGTCAGTAACTAAAGTTGAAAGAACATTACTAGTCTTAACCATTGTGTCGATAAGAAGCCTCTGCTCATCATTCAGCTTCTCATCCTGCAAAACAGATAGCAGGCCGAGAACTGAGTGCATGGGTCTTCTTAACCCATTACTCATGACCATCTGAAATGCATTCCGAGCTTGACTTGCCATGAGTGCATCTTGTCTTGCTTGTTGCAGAGCTCGGTTTTGCTCCACTAATTTTTCCCTCATAACTTGAGATTCTTCGAGCACTGAGGCATGGGAAAGAGCCACAGCGACTTGGTCAGCCACCACTTCTACAATCTCAAGTTCCTCGTCGCTCCAGCAACTATACTCTCCACCAGGAAGCACCAAAACAAGGATAGCATAGCAAGCTGGAACCATCTCAGGTGTGCCACCTTTGAAGTTAGAGACTCTCAGCATTGGCATCCTAATTGCAGCCACAGCTCCTGAATCACCAGGGCCTCCACTGCTTGCAACAGCAAGGGCTGATTCAGGGTCGAGAATCTTCACCCCGTCTCTTTGCTTAACCTCTCTCACATCAGGGTCACTGGTAGGGATAGATGAGCTGAAAGTATTAGAGAAGTTCCTTCCTTTTAATTGATGGGTTAAGATCATTTCCGTTTTTCCAGTATTTGGCATCCAGATAGCACAGTTCTGCAATTCTAGTGCTTTTGATAGCTCAACCAGTGTAGTGTGCAATATTGTATGTCTATCAAGTGACTTGCGAATCTCGTGTGTGAGCATCCGAACATGCCAGCCAGCTTCTTTCTGCTTCTTTATAATTCCAACCTCACGATCAAGATCCCAAGTCTTCTTTTTAAGCATGATCTCTCTCACCTTGACTTTAAGTAATAAAGGGATGAGAGTAATGAGAGTTATAGCAGTAGCAAAAGAAACTAATGCTGTGAGGAACTTGAAAATAGTGAGAGCAAGCATCAGCTGAAAAGTATGAGGTTCATAGGTCCAGCCATTTAGCAAATGAGTCATTCCACAAAGTACAATGAACAAAATGAACTGAAAAAGAACCCATTTAAATGGTATATTGGAACAGCTTACAAAGTAAAGCAGCTCAATAGGGATGGAGAAATAAGCCACTGCAATCAAAAAATCACTAACTCTTTGGCATTCCAGAATATTTTCAATGCTCCAGAATCCCTCTTCGTCGCAATTACAGCGAGGAAACCCATTATCAGCAGCCGATGTAGAAAGACACAAGGACAGAAGTAACAGCAATGATCCTAATGCCTTTGACATTGTAATAAACCAACTAAATCTTCAATCCATTTCTTCCTGTTTTAGAGTATTTACCTCATTTAAAACCACGAAAGCAGATTAGCTCACATATGAATGTTCACCTTCTAATCACAATCTCACAACAGGAACAGCTATTCCTTTTCTGTTACAAAGATGTTGAGAAAAAGAAACACAAATCAGCCGAAATATTTTTCTGTCAATTTTGAAGTTCTGCAGATCATAAATATTGGTTTAACAACACCCAAATACCATCTCCACACTTAACATACATGAAACAAATCACTGATCTCAGAAATAAAAGGATATAACCAATCACCCGGCCAATAAATCACAAAGAGGCCAACCTAATATTCCGTTACATAAACACGAAAAAACAACTAACCACATGGCGAATTTCAAGTTCACAATATCCAGCAATAAAAAAATTAACCGAAAGGGACAACTAAACGCAGCTCCCTAAACTAACAAAATATCGATCAGCCAAGAATACACAAGAAAAAAGGAATTTCGCAAAACCCTAAAAGAGAATACGAAATCCGGCGAGGAAAGAAGAATTACCTCATAAAATGCAGACTTCCTTATGTTGAGATCTTATATCAGCATTTCATGCAGGAAAATTCATTTTCTCAATCCGCGTATAAAAAACGGCACTGATAATATCGACCAATGCGAAAATCCAAACAAGTTCTCAAAAAAGCCCGACACCTTCGATAAACCCATTAATGAGAAAATCACTCCGAAGAACACTACCATGGAGAATAAAAACGTAATAAGTCCATCAAAACCTTCCAACCATACTATCCTACCAAACGGAACGTATCGCTCCGAAGCTGAAGGATATGCATTTCGCATCCATACGCAGAGTGAAGCGCAAATAGATTAATCGCGATTCCCAGAGATCTATTCACTTTATTCCGTTACTTCCAACTCTAGTTATCAATCTCACAGTCCGTGCAAGTTTCAACAGAAAAGAAAGAAGTTTCCGAGAGAGAGATGTTTGCGGGAGTTGTAATTGAGAGAAGAAATTAGAGAGAGTTTCGCAAACTCAGCTGTATCGCTATGCAAGCACAACTGGCGAGAAACGAAAAGCAGGTGAAAAAAATGAGAGAGAGAGAGAGAGAGATCTAATGGCAGAAGTGGGCCCTGCGGGGGGTTACATGAAGAGAACTTGGACGCACTTCTGATTTTCCAAATTCCAAAATAAAAAATATTTCCAAATAAAAATTTGCTGTATATTGGCATGATTAATGAGCCACGATGCCGATTACTCACTGCCACTGAATAATTATATACTTTTTCGTAAAAAATGTCCTACTTAGTTATATTAGTATATTATTTCCCAAAGAGAGATTAGTATATTTGCCCCTACCACCATCTTGTATTTTCGGACACCCATCTTTCCCACATTCAAATATGTCTTGAGTAGGGTATAATCGAACCGAGCCGAATCGAGTAGTTGGATCGAGCTCGACTTGTTATATTTCAATCGAGTTCGAGCTTGGTTCGAACTCGCTTAAATTTTTTTTCAAGCTTAAGCTCGACTCGTCAAAAATGATTCGAGTTAGAACTCGAGCTCGTAAGCTCGTTCGGCTCGAAATCAAGCTCGAGTTCGAGTTCATGTTCGAGATTGACAACATAAATATTCAAAATTCACTAACATTTATAGAAACCCATGGCGGTATATTTTTTGTTTTTCGCCGATGTGGGACAATAAGTTCTCGAGCTCGAACATGTTCGCGAGCCTGACAAATCGAACACCTAAAAGCTCGAGCTCGGTTCGTTTATTAAATGATTGAGCTTCGAACAAGCTTTTTTCGAGTCGATCCGAGTAGCTCTATTCATTTACACCCTAGTCTTCAATTAACTCCAAACTTGTGATTCAATGGTAGGGATTGATGCACGCTTAAGCAAGGTCAGGTGTTCGAATACTGTCTTGTGCATGCAGTTACATTAAATCTTGGGGCCAGCTATCTCACCATTTGAGGTGCCTAAAATGTAGCTAGGAGATTAGTCACTGCTGTCGACGGTGGAAACTCAAGATATGAGATAAAAAAAAAGTATTTCTTCAAGTAATGGGCATCTATATGCTTAAAGCAAGGTCATCGTTCTTGCTCACACATAAATCCTAGTAATGTCCCACATCGGTTGGAATTTAAAGATTACTATGGTTTAAATATGAGTTTGATCTCTTCTAACAACTTGGGTTAACCATTTTGGCAATACAGAGACGGATGCTAAGTAGTTGTTAGCGGGGCCTTTTATGCCGTCGTATCGCTACGGGCTCCCACCCCGTAGCTTGCGGCGTTACAATCCTAAATCCCACAATTATCAAAAAGAAAATTCCAAGAATGCTTGAAACAAACTCCAAAAAATATGGAGAAGTTCTAGAAATCTTTACATGAAAAGTTTTTATAAGTTCTTCAAAACATATGGAAACTTTAAATGAAAAACATGAGCCGTGTCCTCTGAAAAGTCTAGAATTCTTTTCCATGCAAAACGATCTACTTTCAATCATGTTCATGTATTCATATAATACAATATCTTTGCAAAATACATTTTTTCTGTTTTATAATAGCGTAAATATCATATATTTTTTTTTTAAATTTTCGTGCAATAATCATTTAAAATATACGTAGAGGTGCAAGAATTAATTAAAAGAATATTGTTGGTTTTGTATATGAAAGAATTTATCTGGCCACATATATATAAAATATCCCGGCGTACTGATGATGAAAAGATAGAGTAATAGCTTTGGGAATATTATTGTATCTCTATGTAATTAAAATCTGGGATCGTAAAGAAGAAAAACAAAAAACACACGCGCGAAGAAATAAATCTCATTTTTATCAAAGTTATTATCTGCTACAAACTAAAAATGTCAACAGCCATTGTAATTGTTTTCTTTGAAATATAGACATAAAGAAGTTTTGTAAGACTACTACATAAAAGGTATTAACAAATAATAAACGCGTGGCCATTAGTCAATCATTATTTTTATTTATTTTCAACCTGAAGACTTAAGCAATCAATTATAAAATAATACATTGCAAGTATCAGATCTAACAATATATAATGAATATATTTTCAATTTACATAATTATTGAAGCACGAAGGGAATTATTAGATTAGAAACGAGATATGATTGTTATTTGGATATTTTTTTGTGAACAATAATTAATTATTTATCCATACTAAATTATTCTTGTAGAAATAAAAAATTAGTTTTATCAATGCAAAATACATTATTTAAATGCGTATCAGGCCCGCAGCATTTATAATATATCGATCTCCAAAGTCCTGCGAATAAGTTTTGATTTCTTTTTCAAATTGATGTACGGTTAGCATGAAATTAATTTGGAAAAAAGTCGGACAAATGAATTGTATACTCAGCTCTTGATTATGGAATTTATTTACAAAAACATATAATGTTGAAATATTTGCATATGCAATTCAATTTATTTTATCTTCTTGGAATAGAGCCATTTTCTGGAAACGTCACTCACAAGATAAATACCAACAATAGCCGATATTTAAGAAATGCAGACTATGCATTCAAGGATATTTTACTATACACATAATATATTATTATGCATTTATGAGGAAATAAAGTGCATGTACATATAGAAGAGTGGGTCCAGCCGTCCAGGAAATAACTTTTAGAACCAATTCATGGAACCAAATTCTTCAACCAATTACTTCAATTCAACAGAGGTAATGCTACGTATGTGTGTTGGTGGAACATAAACAAGAAATCATATAATATTGAATGAAATATCATTATATATAAATATTTATTGTTATTTTAAAGCCAAAACAAATGGTGGCGAGAAAGATATATTTTATGACTTTTTTGTTTCTTTCCCTTTTAGTTCATTGCATTTAGTGCAGAATTCGATGTCTGTCATTTTCTATTTTCTGTCCTTTTCTTTTTCGCTTTCAGATTTACGTGTGGTCTCAAAATAAATAATGTAGGGTTTATATTCATAAATTCCAGCAGGGGAACATTTCGCGATATCTTTATCCACCTTTGATTTTATGTAACCTCGAATTCTTTATTATCTCAAAATGATTTATTTCTTCAAGTCGGTTTTATGGAAAATAATATACATACCCCCATAATAGTAACCCCTCATCTCACAAAATGATAAAATAATATATCTAGAAATTAACATTCAACGCATAGTCAACCCATTTGGTTGTCTATGTGAGCTTCACAACAATATGCATGTGCAAGTTTTAGATCGATGACATTTTTCTGATACACACAACAATGTTGAATATATTACGTTCAATCTTTTTTTATTTATTATTACATTCACTGGTTCAGTCACACTTATAATAACCATAAGCAATACAATATGGGAAACAAGGGAATCTATTTTGTTTTTGACTAATTAAAGTTACGAATGCCAAAGGAAAAAATATTGTATTATTATATTAACAAAAATACATACATTTTTTTAGCGTTATATAGACTAATAAATTAATAGCTCCCTAAATTGATACTACATCGATAAAATGCAAACATTGATTTCTTGTTCATCTTTCACATATATTTCATATCATATATGATCGGTTCAAACAAATTGCAACATAACACAACATCCATACAATAAAATATTTTCAAAATCTTATATGCTAGTAGTCTTATAAATTGTCGTCTACAAAGTTCTATAAATGGGGTTCTCTACTCCTCAGCCTTAAAATCATGGATGAAGTTGTTTTATTTATTTATTTTTTCTAATTCTTTTTAAAATTGCGAAACCTGAAACGATATCAATGCAGTTATATTTTTTAAAATTATATTATATACGTGCATACATTTATATTAAACAATGTACCGCCTAGAGAGGAATTGCATCCACATGGGCATCCGTTAATTGTTTATTGTTTGGTTTATGATTATGACTGGAGGGGTCAATTGGGTACATACACACAATCCTATTATGGAAAATCAAATCTTCGACGGACAAATAAAAAATAAAATACAACATTAAGTACATTGCTATTTCTTAATGATAGGGGTTGATTACCTGCATTACTTTTATTAGAATGTATATGAAGTAAAAAGAATTCATTACGTATATGCTCATCTTGGTCAATCCAGCGAAAAAAAATTGCCAACTTCTACGGCCCTCCAATTGTAGATTTTTATTTTGTTAAAAGGACAATGCAAATTAGTCAATAATTGATTGTAGGGGAAGATGATAGAAGATAATAATTGAATTGAAATATTTATTGAATAAATGGAAAAGAAACAAACCTCACGAGAGGCTAAAATAGCCTAATCTATTCCTAAGCAGCGAACTGCTCCTTAAAGCCCAAAATATTCGACCCTTTATTTTAACCTAGACTACTCCTTAAATAGAAAAGATGAAAATCTTAATTCAAGCCCATGAAAGGACGCAGCCCATCATGACGCTTTACCCTAATTATTTGACCATAATAAGCCTAAACTCTAAACTCAGCCCATGCCTGCAAGGCCCATGCACGACGACCCTGACTCGATCCTCGGACCTCAAACTTAACGAACTTAACCCTTGGATCTCGAACTCGACCCTCCAACCATGAATTTCGACGAACTCGACCCTCGGACCTCGAATTCGATCCTCGTCCTCGAAGTCGACCCTCGAATTTGATCCCCAACTTAATAACGACTCGGTACTTCTAGAATACCTTCAATCATATCAATACTCCCCTAGTCGAAACAACCTTGTCCTCAAGGTTGAAGTAAAGAAATTATCCGTTGTTGTCCCCGAAGGTCCTCCGTCGACGTGGCATCCACTGCAGCTGGCCCTGGGTCCCATAGCTC
>AYJT01055445.1:0-10503 GCA_001278415.1 Ocimum tenuiflorum | reverse complement strand
CAAGATTTGCATAAACTTACTCTAACAAAGGAAATAAATCCAATCTAAAACAAGACATGGATAGATCTAATCTATAAGGAAACAAATCTACTCTAAAACAATTTGCTCATGTCGTAAATTTATAACAATTAAGATAGTTTGAGTATTTATTTAAAATTACCCTTAATTTGCAATAAAAACAAAATAATTTGTAAAATATTTGTAGATTTGGCCTTATATCAAGCATAGGTAATGTCTTATATGAATAATTGGCTTCATTTCTTTTGCTATCAATGATGACGGATCAACGATTTCTTGTTTCTCCATAAAACAAGAGTAATAATTATTTGTCTTAATTTCTTTGTCAAATCAAATTCTCAATGATAATTGAGTTGACGCTATCAAAATTCAAATTCTCAATGATAATTGAGTTGACGCTATCAAAATTCAGTAATCCATGGATTGATAGAGTTGGTGATATTATGTGTGTTGATTAATTTAGTTTTTGTTTTATTTTATTTTATTTTGAGCAAGTTGATTAATTTATTTTAGTACAACTGTTCGTTGGACCCTCCAAACAAATTGGCCACTAATTATTTGCAGAAATTTATGGATAGGTGCACTAGAGCCGGAAGAGCAATTCGGATCCTTATTACATAATTTTGTTACACATTGTGTTACATTACTTGAATTATTGACAAGCGTACAAATGAAGGAAGATTAATTATGTTAGAATTTTTTTTTCTACTATGGATGTGATCTATCTCTATTGATTTGTATACTTATCAATAATTCAAGCATTATAACACAATATATAATACTATTGTATAATAAAGAATCCGAACTGCACGTTGTTTTTTCTCTGAATTAATCAGGCAGATACAATTAACAATTACAAAATAGCAGAAAGTTTATGGGCCAGCTAACAGTAAAGACAAATGACACTTTTTGGAGACCAGATATGGGAGATAATAATGATAATTTTATAATGGCATATCTTGTAAGAATCTTTTTGTTCAATTCTAAAGGATAAGGTATGAGATGTCGGCATCATAGTATGAATATTTAGAGCAGACTATCTTCATCCAAATTCACTTCACATGCCATTTCATCTGGCAGTGGCACTGCATTTCTTTTTTAATTTACTGTGATTTTGTTAACTAATAAAACCATATCTATGTAGATTTAATAAATAAATCCTGCGCATTGGTTTTATATCTATGTAGATTTAATAAATAAATCCTGCGCATTTTTATTTCCCAAAACAAATGAAGGTCAAAGATGCCCATATTTTGTGAGGAAAAAGAACTTTTCTGACCACTATCTCACGATTACTCAACCTCATCACAAACTAAACATGTCGGAAAGTTCCTTATCACAATATAGATCACATCTAAACTATGATTCATGCTTCAAATTAATATGAAACATCAAGAAATCAAGTGGACATAGGATATTTGTTAGGAATATATTTTGACTGATGTTAAAGAAAATCCCCTAGATCCAGTTAAAATTTGTAAGAATTGTAATAGATTAGAACTCTGTAATAGTTAGTTAGCTTGAAGACAAAGAAGATCAAAGAAAAAGAGCTGGTGACACGAAGAGAACACGAATCAAATTCAGCGGGAACCAGAACTAAAGAAAGCGCAGTTTTATAACAACTCGAATAAAAAAAAATAGTTCAGATTCAAACTACCACTTTATGAAGAAAAGTATGATAGCTCTGAACTATCCAGTTGACAATTAAGGAGCTGACCATCTCAGTTGAAACAAAAGAATTCTAAGCAAGTGAGAAGATATGTTATGACATCTCAGTCACTCCTACAAACTGACTTCATATCAACTGATCCTAGTCAACATAATCTTGTTAGAGTGTTAGAAGAAAGATCTCTAATGAATACCTAAAAGCAAATCAACTAGCATCCCAACGGCTAGAATTGAAGGACTATAAAAGCCAAGAGGATTAAAGAACAGAAGTAGGGTTGCGTTATCATTAAGAAGAACATAATGCTTAAGAATTCATCTCCCCAACCCACCGCAATCTAAAGTGCTTCATCGTATCATTCATAATCGGATTTCATCAACACACTAGATTCTACTCCTAGTTGAATTCCAAGAAGATTCATCAAAACACAAGCCTTAGACACCCATCAAGGTTCTTGAAGAGAACTAAAATCTTCAACCTGGGTTCGACATGGAACACACGACAAGGAGAAGGATTGTAGCTCCGCCAACCTTCGTGCCTGAGTTGCTGATGTGGAATCTAGCAGTTGAGAATAGTATATGTTGTAATCCATGTTAACGCATCGAAAACTTCAGTTACTAGTGGATAACCCTTCAATTGAAGGAAGAGAGATGTAGGAGAGTTGAACTCCGAACCTCTATAAATTCTTGTATCAGTTTACTTCTTTCATGCTATTTACATTCTGCAACTGACAATCTTTGCAACTAAGCTATACCAGTTAACAAGTTTAGTTGATTCAAGTTAGCTGACTTATATTATATTGTTCCTATTCAGAAATGACAACAAACAGTTCAGCTAAAGCTCATCTTCACACTATGAACGAATTGTTTTCACTAACATGAGACTAGACATACGATTAAATAAAATCAAGCCCAAACTTAAATTCCGCAAATTCTTATTACCCACTTTGATATGAAAAACAGGACCAACAGTATTGTTATCTTCTAGTTTTGCAAAATTTTGGATATTTTGAAAGTCGGATCATCCTACGATCCTCACCAATCTATACGCTAGGAAGTGTGAGGAACGCGTTAGCATCTTAGATCAACAAAAAGGATTGAACAATGAAGTGAAAGTGACCCATCAAAATGGCCAGTCCCCCCAATTTTGTATCGTAAACTAGTTTATGCTACGATTTCACTTATTTTTTTCAGTATGTCTCTACGATTTTCTAGACAAATGGAGTTTTGGGTATGATTGACGTAATATCAAAAGTGAAGGAACAAGGGCAACACCTAAGCTCTTTTTCCGCAAAGTACGTGTTCATGCGATTACGGTAATTTTTAAGTAGCAACTTTTTGCAATAAATAGATTAGGAGTTGGGGTGAGATTTACATAGTTTATATTATAATTGTTGTTTTATTTATTTACTCTCTTGTGCGCCATTTTCTCTATTTTGGATGTCCTACACTCGTTTAAATGATTTCTAAAATTATAATGTATCTATATACATATCTGAAAGATGTGTACTAAGATTTGTGATTCTAATTAGATTAGGAAAGATATATTCTCTCCAATTATATGTAGTGATAAATATACTAATTGCATTAGTATAGGATATAATATTATGGTAATATATATCTATATGATTAAATATATTAATAATTGGATTATTAATTAATTAAATAAATATGGAAAACAGATACTATATCTTCTTGAGAATGAGATTATAAGATTGAAGAAATCTCAATACCCAACGCCGCCGTTCCTTTTCTCTCGAGGGGAGAAATCTGTTTTCCCCACCAATTCACATAATAGAGTTCTCTATGGCAATTCCTAGCGTTCCTAGTTTGAACGGACATCGTGAGTTGGACTCTGCGGCTGATCAACTTAGCACGTGAATACCGAATAGTTGTAGATTCGTCTACCGTGTGACAATGCCCTATCAGTTTGATCAAGATCGGTGTTGCTTGGATCTACGAAAGAAACTGTAAGTAATTTCCTTTGTATTTTTACGCGTGAATCTCTAGGTATGTGATTAATTGTAAATCTTGATTTGTTCGTTGATTTAATATTCTGATACACTCATTAGATGAGATCAACGAAACCCAACAATGTCAAGCATTCTTTTCATGCATCATAACTCAATTATGCAATGCTGTAATCATTTTAAATGATTAAAAACCTTATTTATAGCTTTAAGATTTTCAAAATAATTTCTCGAGAACGTTGTTATCTACTAGTATCTAAAGTTCTAAACACTTCAAACTGATATATAATCACGAGTATAATTTTCCATTTGTCAAATGGTGGTTTACGAGGGTTTCATAACTTATTTTGAATGAACCCTAAAGCTTAAGGTTTTCAAAATCCTAAATTATTTGTACGGACTCTTCAGTTTTCAAAACAGATCAAAACAACATATGAAGCTCGTTATACAGCAGCTAAGAATTTGAAGTTTGGAAATAAACAGTAATAATAATTATATTATTATTATTATTACTACTTTATTAATTTTTAGGGAATTAAACTGAAGGTCGTGCTCGGGACTGGGGATCTATGAGTTAATGTCAACATAAAAGACGCTTAACTACTTGCACTCTGAAATGGTAGACTAGTGTGTCTCTACACATACGTTGACATTGTCATTTATTCTACCATTAGACTAACTTTAAATAATACTCGGCTCGACTCGACTCGACTCGTTCACACTTTTATTTTCACTCATTTAAATTTAAATTTTGAAAAATAAATATACCATAGTCATCTATATAATTTGTAGATCGACTTTACACTATTTAAATTTAACAAAATCAAATATTTAGCTCCTTAAAATTTTTGGGAATGGATCCCCTGTTGTGACAACAGAAGCGGTTGTGCACTTCTTTATCATCGTTCGACACATTTTTCTACTTTTTTTTTTATTTTGTTTTCTGAATTTCAAGAGTTGTGATCTCTACGACATTCTGTGCCTGTTTTTTTTATCCAAATCCTAAAAGTTTCTACTCAAATATATCTCGGATCACAAATCCAATATTAAAGAAATAAAATTGTAGGGTAGTTAAATGAAAATAATGTAGTGTAGGCCAAAGCATAACCCAACTTTTTGCACGTTGCGGAGGAAACAGTAAAATGTTTGACTAAATCACGTTACTCTATGCAAAATCTCTAGACCTTGTATTACGAGGAAAACTTCAATCTTATCCACAGTTAAAATTTATTTATCTCACTCTCTTCAGATAAATAATTGAGGAAAACTTCGATCTTATCCTCGATAAAAATTTATTTATCTCACTCCTTCAAAAATAATTATTAATCTCACATGTGGCCCATTTAAATTGAACACAAATTGAATGAATGAATTCATATGATGGTATAGCGAATTACTCAATTCACTAACAAATATTGGATGATCCAGTTACTGTTTGATGTGTTTTTCTTAGAACGTATAATTCATTTTTTATAAAAAAAGTAATTTTTTCCAAATAAATTCAAATTTTATCTATACTTTTTTCATTTCTTCAATTAAAAAAATGTCAACAAATAATTTTTCATCACTCTTTAGGTACTTTACTTGTTTAAAAAACAAATGAAACGAAAATGTGAAGTGCACGTAACATATATAAGAGGAAAATGTAATAACCTCTTGGTTATGGATCTTTTTGAAGTTAGTTGATTTGATATCGATTTCAATGTTACGCTGAGATAAGTGGAAATACTTATGTATTAATATTTTAAACAAAAGCAGTCGAAATACTATTCCGATCCGGCCGATTTAGCCCATGCAGGCCGCCCAAATGCACAATTTTCATGCAATGGTTCATAATGAGCCACGTCATCAATTCTTCCAAAACTTTTTTAGCGGAAAACAATATTGTTACTGTCAGTATTAAGTGAACGATAGGTTCATTGTATTATTAACATTGTGATGTTATTCGTACTTTTTTGTGTTAATCTTATTCTTTCCTTATTTTTATGGAATTTAGTTTATATAGCTTATCATGCACATTTATAATATTTCATGATTTGATTTTATGAGATAAGATATGATTTTTACCTTATGAGATTCAAGGATATCTTTTTTATATGATTTTTCATATTTATATATATCTCTTAAGGAAAAGATTGAGTTAATCCTATATTTGATCTTATCATGTTTTTTGTAGTAGATTTATTGTGATTTTCGTGTAGTAAGTCTTCAAGGAAAATAGTATAAATATTGGTTATTGGTTGTGGTTTTGAGTAGAAGATCATACACTCTAACCTTTGTCTTCAATTCTCTCAAACCACAAATGGCTACTCTAATTTCATTCTCGGCTGGAGGAGACGGTTAGATTAATTGTTGTGTTTGAGTTATTGTTGTTGTTTTTCATAGATTAGCTTCATACGTGTGTCTATGTAAATAGGAACTTATTTAAGTGATTGAACCTTGGATAAGTTGTTCTATTTATTATTTTCTTTTACTTTATATAAACTTGTTCTATCATACTGAAAATGTTTTTTACCGTAAGGAACTCTCACAGGTAAAGAAATCTTAACTCGTGAAAAAAGTAACTCATGTGTTTTTAGTTTTTGTTGCAGTGTTAGCCGATTAGTATTAGTAATATCTCTGTATTAGTAGTAAACTGGGACAAAAATAATTTCAATGTAAATCAAAACTAATATAGTATGATGAGCTTTTGCAATTCTTGCCGCCGTCCTTTATTTTCTCATTCTTGCCGGCCTACCGGAAACCGGCAAATGTCTAATTTGAATTTGACTTTTTTTTTTTTTTTAAGTTAGAACCATTTTAGGTGGTCAACCTAAAATTTGAAATTCAGAATTTTCAGTTTCGGACCGTCCTAAGCTCTGTATGTTATTTCAGTTACTTAGCATTATCATCTTTTATCATTTCATTTAATACTTTGCCGTCGAATTAGCATTATTACTCTCCTCTCTCTTCTAGCTGACAAATCGCACACATTTCTAAAAATTAATTATTCACTGTCCATTGTGTGCAAAGTACTTCAAGTCATGAAGATCGATTCTTCCACCTCAAACTTGGCGACAGAAACCCCATCCAGAGCTGAAAATCATAAGAAAAAAAAAAAAGGTAAGTAATGAAAAATGTAACATTTGAATGCAAATGATACACTCTGGATCCCCTGTTATATAGTGTTACACATCGTGTTACACTACACGAATTTTTTACACGTGTACAAATCAATAGAGATTAATTATATATAATATTTCTTTATTAGGGACGTGATTTATCTTCAATGATTTGCACATGTATCAAAAATCAGTACAGTATAACACCATTGTGTAACAGGGGATCCGGATCGGCAAATGATAGGTGTAACCTAACTTCATCTCTAATTTGCCAAAACAAAGAAAATAAGCATCATGAACGGATAAAAAGAAAAACGAAGTCCCAAAAATGAAGAAAATTAAATAGAATTAACCTCAAAACTTGGCTAAGAAGTGAAAAACCCCATAGTTAAGCAACAATTTCTTCTTTTTCAAAATTTCAACTCCTGGAAATGGGATTTCTTGTGCCCTCCAAGAGCTAGCTATCACTTCTGCTGCCAAGCCCGGCCCCTCGAAATAAACAAATCCTGCAAATAATGGTCGCTTGATAAAGTGATAGAAGTGGGCTATTATCGTCGGTTATTGGCATTGGGGATAGTTGCCCGTGTGTAATATAATAGATCGTGCAGTTATTTAGGAGATTGTGGGGAAATTTTTAGGTGGGAAAAACTGTCCGTTTTATTATAATAGATTGATAAATGGGTAGTAAAATAAGAACTATGAATAAAATTACCATGATTATTACTTAAAGATGGGTCTAATAAAAGAAATCCACTAGTCAATCTTGATAATGTTTTTCGTTTGTGGTTGGATCAATATACACAGATGATTTCTGTGCATGACTTGCTGACACTGATCATTTTGGGGCACGGTAAAATCTTGAAAATGTTCCATGCCTAATGAAATAGGGAAAGTATATAATATTTCTTACATTTCATCGGAATATTAATACTACATCGCATAAATTCGGCACAAATTTAAACTCAGCACTGGACTGGGTACTGATAGATATCAGCACTGGGCCAGTCCAATCTGGGCAGGCCTCTAATGTAATTCAACATCTACACAAATAATAGATTTGTAAAACTATTTTTTTTTTTTTTAATAACAGATTTATAAAATTAGGCCTTGAATCCTGTTTTATGTATGCAACAATATTAAATCTTGGGGCTAGCTATCCCATACTTTGAGGTGCCTACAATGTACGAGGAGATCAATCACTATTATCGGTGTTGGATACTCCAGATAGGACACCAAATAAAGATAAATAAATATACGCTGGGGTGACATGTAGTTTAGGAACTTTCTTTCTCTTTTTGAGAATCGCAGTTTAGGAAAATTACGGTCTCAATATACATACCTTTTCTAATAGAATATCTGTTATTTATTCGATTATAATATCAGGTCCTCACTCTTCATATTATTATCTTGGTAAAAGTCAAGTTCATACTCTCGAAGGAAATAAGTTTTAATCATCGGTGACTGTTTTTGTGTATAACAATTAACAAGAATTTTTTTTTTTTGTAAATATCAAAATCAGAATATGGCATGCATTCTGAAAATTGCAATTTATAACTATGATGGCTTGGTATATACAAGTCAAAACAAAATTTATTTGTCATACTATTGCTAAATAAAAGACATATTTGTAATAAGTTTTTCTGGTCTGATTCATATATATCTAGTTGTTTTAGTTTAAATACACATTTAGTTTGAAAATTCTTTGATCAGAAGTGATGAAGTTTTTGGTAATTAACCATTTAAAATAATATGTAAATACACACAATTCAATGATTATCAATCCAAAAATACTAGTGGCCTTGGGAGTTCCTTGAATATGTTATGAACTCCAAAGACACCCCCTACGTCAAAGCCGAAACATTAATCATGACCAAATTTCCTTTATTTTTTCTCAGATAGAACACATCCACAAAACATGACTTATATAACCGATGAGTCAACTCAAAATGCTAATGGCCACAAAATAATTAACTTAAAATCAATTTAAACTTCATAACTATCAACAATAAATTTGATGCTTGAGCCTTTTTCTACACAAGAAGCTAAATCCAATAAATTTTGAATAGCATTTATACAATATATAGGCAGCATTAATTTTAGCAGAAAAAAGTACAGCTTTTTCTACAATACTTTGACATAGAATAGCCATATTTTACACAACTTATTACTTTTGCATTTGAAAGTAGTACTTGAATATTTATATCACAAAAGACTATCCTAAATAGTACAAAACCCTTCCATTTTCCAAGCGGATATTAATGCACCACATATCTTTGCAAGACTATCAACTCCACCACACACACATTCAAAATTCACCTATCTATTTTTCAGGATTCAATATGCCACTAGCTATGTGTAGCCTAGGTTTGGTATTCAATAAAGTAAATGAGAAAGTAAAAAGCTCAACTACAATACGACGAGACAATTAATACTTAACCCTAGTAGGGTAAAATCCACTATTGTAAATTAGTAATTCCCAATATATAGATAGCATTAGAAGCAAATGAAGCTCTTTCTCGTAGATGATGTTCATACACAATGAAGCACAATATATATATATATATAGGATTAAACATTTAATTACTCGAGCAAAGCAAATGTAGTTAGATCCGAAGCTCCTGTTCCACTGTGAAAGCTTGTATGATGGTGGTGATGGGGAAGGTGATTAGCCGTTTGGCGAAGGGCGACGATTCGTTGAACTCCATGTGGAAATCCCAGAACAGATTCGTAGTCGCCTTCGTTCTCGACTAATCCATAGTGTGGATCATCATGCGGTGCGTCCTATATCGAACGAAATAAGGTCATACATTCAAATTCAACTCCCACAAAAATTAACACACACACAAACATATGAGATAGTTCTCACAAATTGAAGCACAAGGCCCTTGTATATCTCTTCAACATTTCGGAGCTGCAAATATATTTCGAGGGGAAATGAAATGAAGAAATAAAATGGCAGAAGCAATGGATGATCAAGTGCAGAGGAATATATGTCTAACCTTTTTCTTGCCGGTTTGGATTCGGTTGCCTAGGACTTTGTACTGTTATGGTTAAGAGTAAACAATTACTAATTTGCACAATAAATTCAAGAAACAAACCATTTTCCAACTTAATTTTATCCTACTAATTGATGCTTTTTCCTTCAATTTCCAAGGAAAATCTAAATAACCAGATTCGATTGGGTGCTATTACGCCTTTATATTACCTTTGTGTCGCATATTGAATTTTTTTATGCTTTAGCAAATATTTTTTTAATTTTAATTTTTTTCTTTAGTTTAGTTTTACGAAAATTACGTGATTTTATTAGATCGAACTAGGCTAAATGATATTTTTTTCAATTATTAGTAATTATTGACTATCAAATATTGATTTTACAATAACATTCTAGAAATACTTACATATCCTTAATTAAATTTAATAAAATCACATAATGTTCATAAAATTAAACTAGAGCATACCAAATTAATATTAAAAAAATAACTAAAATATAATAAAAAATTCAATGTATAACGTAGAGGTGTAATTGAGATCCGCACCCGATTTGATTAACATTTTAACCAGCAAATATGACTCGACAAAAAAAAAAGGAAACCCTAGACGATTTTAGCTTAAGAAAAGTAGAAATTGAAACCTTTGTTTCGCGAATCAACTTCATGGAGTTGTCCATGTCTTCGATGAGATTAACCATTTGTTCGTAACCTAGGCCATTCAAGCTCTCCCCCATCCTTTGCCTAATTTAACAAAAATGA